>JAODJX010002913.1:0-20522 GCA_026776945.1 Isichthys henryi
CCGCGACCCGACCCCGGACCAAGCGGAAGATGATGGATGGATGGATGGATGGATGGATGGATGGATGGATGGATGGACGGACGGATGGATGGATACTTCCTTACCTTCCTACTTTAATTATGTAGTTATGCATGAATAGACCATCAATAGCGTTTATTCATTTTACAGGTGTTCACGGAGTATGACAAGCTACTGCATTCGGATAATTACGTCACCAAACGTCAGTCTTTAAAGGTATGGAGCTTCCAGTTATGTATTACATCTCTGTGAAGGGCGGTTTGCACAGGTAGACTGTTTCATCGGTAACAGTCAGAAGCATTTCTCGTAGACGTGATTGTAGATTGTTGCTCTGGAATGTTCTGGAAACCCTGCAGCTTCTGGGAGAGCTGCTGCTAGATGGGCACAATTTTGCCATCATGATGGAGTACATCAGCCAGGTGGAGAACCTCAAGCTGATGATGAACATGCTGAAGGATAAGAGGCGCAGCATCCAGTTTGAGGCCTTCCATGTCTTTAAGGTGCATGCCTGGGAGGCGGGGCGCTGGAGACGAAGGCCCCGCCTCATTTTCACATTACTCTCCACATCACCTACACATTACTTTCCACATTACCCTTCCAATTACTCTCTGCCTCACTTTCATTTCTTTCCCTCTTTCATTTCTTACTATCTCCCAACAAAGTTTTTAATCTCCCGTTCAATGTAGCATATTTACCAATGTCACCATAGTCATCACAATGCTTACAAATAACGGTAACTGTGTGGATTCTAGTGTCCATAGAGATTATAATTGTACTCGATAGCGGAGCCGGAGATTATAGCATGGGTGGGGCAGCGGAAAATCAGGCGGGCCAGTCCCATAACAAGGTGACAAAATCACACTACAGACTGAACTACATATTTTTTTATCAGTTTCTAAATGACCTGTGACATTAGACCTAGAAAAATCTATCTGCCTCCCAACAGCACATTTCCTCTGACTGACGCACACACTGTATTGCTCACCGTGAACGCTGAACGGGTGGGCCTGAGTTTATAATTAATTTATCATATTTTTCATGACTAAAATTGACATTACATTTGTGGTAACAATCCTGTCTTCCTCCGCTAGAGTTGTAGCCTCCTTACCATAATACACAGAATATAAGGTTCACGATATTAAAAGCTTGTGTTCAATAGTCAGCATCAGATATTAAAATGTGGCCCTTTGCCCGTTTTCCTTACGCAGATCTTTGTTGCAAACCCCAACAAATCAGCACCGGTGCTGGACATCCTGTTGAAAAACCAGAGCAAGCTGCTTGAGTTCCTCAGCCGCTTTCAGATGGACCGGGCCGACGATGAGCAGTTCACCAATGAGAAGAACTACCTGATCAAGCAGATAAAGGAGCTGAAGAGGCCAGCGTCACCGGAAGATCTGTAGAGGGGGCGGGACAACCTGGACATCGCTGGAGGCATATGGAAAACAGAACAGAAGAACTGGGGGGGGCTTAAAATGGTAAAAATCAAAGCCCTCACCTGAAGACAGGGCAGGTATAAAACTACCACACCCTTCCGAGAAATGATATCTCATGTGTTCCACACATGCTTAGTGACAGCTAATTTAAAATGAATGCGCTTTTGGAATTTACCTAGTACTGGGGTAGTAAAGTCTATTTTTGTCACCTACACTGGACCCGTGTGCAGATACAGCTGAGTCACACATCGCCATCTTAGGGGACAGATACTGGGTGTCTGTCCCTTTAAGTGTGTGCATATCCGGCTCTGGAAGAAAATTAAGAGACCACTCGATATTGTTAAACAAATCTGCATTTTTAAATCCTGGTTTAATCCCGGTTCTGCTGGCAGACGCTACACTGAGAGGCAGGCTGCTTCCAGGCTCAAAGTTTCTAGGACAGCAGTACACAGGAACAAGGTGAAGCAGGAGACACTGGGAATGACCAGAAACCAGCCAGGTAGAGGGAGGAAGCGACTTTCTAATGCCAGAGATGATGTCGACTTATCCAGCAGTGCCTCATAAATTGGACGATGACCTCAAGTGACCTTCAAAAAGAATGGGAAACATTAAGTGCAGGTGTGAAGTGCACTGCTAGGACAGTATGTATCAGGCTCCTAATCGGAACTGAACTGAAGACCCATGAAGCAAGGAAGAAGACCTTCATCAATGAAAATCAGTGGAGAACCAGGCTGCAGTTTGCTGCAGTCGCATTGTGAATAATATATATAAACTAAAAAAATGAGTGAAACAAAAAATCGTGCTGTGGTCTCTAAATATTTCCCAGATCTGTATTTGTATTCTTTAAGTTCCGTAGACCTCCACTCCAATGGGGGCTTCCTGACTTTTATTCTTATATATAAATTTTCATGTCCTTTCACGGAAATATATTGGATTATTAAAAACAAATCTTGACTTGATGCAGTTGTGCCAAAAACAAATGATTCCATCGGACGCCTGAAGGTGTTTGAAGCCTGCAGTTCTTTAGCTTCGATCAGTTCAGAGTAAAAACTGCTGTTAATTGTTTCGCAAGATGCAATCGAGAAAATATTTTGTTATACGGCATAGTTAAATGTGTTGATGTATTTGTTTCAGTTACATTTATAACAGTAGTCTATCATACCGTAAAGCCCAGGTGCTTTTTAATAATCTTTAACAATTTTTACGACAGAATCCAAGTCCTTTCTTTTATATAGCATTTGGTATATTTACGCAGTCCACTTCTATTGCCTGATTTTTAAAACACTGATATGAAAATAAAATTTTACCATGAAAATAGTCCCCTGTATATGGAACAAAATTTATTGGCTTATCGCAATTCCCGCTTTATTTATATATATATATTTCTTTATACTTTTTTATTTTTGAACGGGCTTATTTTTGCGCTTGCTTTCCAAAAGAGATTTTAAAACCTACAACTGTTTAACTAACTGAAAAGCAGGTGAATGTGCAATTTTTATCCAGCAAAATCAGATTGTTTGCGTCACGCACAATTCAGCAGCAATGACAATCATCCGGGCGCTTTGCGATGGGAGGCCCCCAGGAGGAGCCAATCTATCTCAAAGCTTGACACGTGCGCGATACATATTCACATTCACATAGACCCCGTGGGCGATATAGAGGCGCCAGTTCTCGTAACAACAAGGACCAGGGTTCGAAATGAAGGGAATAAATACTGTACAAAAGCCAAGGGAGACAAGAGGGTGGGGTACCTCTTAAAATAGCCAGCTTGCACACAGTGCTGCCCCTAGCCAAACTGGGACCCTAAGCGGTAGAGTCCACTGCATTCGTACTGTTTAGCAAAACTTTTATTTGAACAATAAATATGTAAATAAATAAACAGAGACACACGTCCAAAACTTACCTATTCGCTATGGTTATTACATGGCCCCTGACCTAGCCAATATTTCGGGTGTATGTAGTTCTGCATATTCAAAATATCAACGACGCATCATTCACTACCGCGTCTGCTTGGGGCGACGCTTCTTCTCAGGTTAACAGCGAGCCTCCCTTCAGCGGCCTGTTGCTCGGCGTCACGATACGCTGCCACGCACCACCGACACGAATTCCAGCCATGGATACAGGCATTCCCATCTGGGGGGATAATGCTGTGAACGCCTGGGACTCGGAGGCCCGTTAAATCAGATGTCATTCACTTCCACACTATAGCCGTAACTAATTAACTAACTGCGTTGGCGACAAACTTGACGCAAGCGAAGCAGATTAGGAAAGAGGTCGTTTTGCTCCCTGATTTATTTTATATAATAACTTTCCTTGTAGTTGTTGATCGTATTATACATTATTTTCATATTTTCGTAGTTATGTTGTATTAAAATCCGGAAAAAAATACTCCCGAGCGTTCCGTAAAACCTGGAACAGGTATAGCAACCCAGTGCCATGCAGCTGACGTAAGGTTAGGTAGTTTAGTGGAAGTTAGGCAAACTTTCTACTGGGACCTTTTTTTTGTTCTTCATCGCTATGTTCTTAATTGGTGTTCATTTGAAGCGATCTCGTTAATCGGCTCCCCACCCAAGGGCGTACATTGTGGGAGGCTGATTTGGTCCTCACCCAACCTACGCCCTTGCCCCTGGCTTGACTCGATTACGGGCCCCACACGGAGTGCGTGTTGTGTGTGTAGGAAGGCGGGCGACACCTTTGCGGGCTGCCCTCCGGGGGACCCCCTAACACCCGATCGCTGGCAAGGACTGCGGGGTTCGGATCCGCAGGACACCCAGTATACACACAGCGGAGGCGTGAGAGAAATAAAACCTTGATGGCCGTATCCACGGACAGCACCCAGTACCCCAGGGTTAGATTATCCCATTTATATCACTTAACGATGCCATGCTTTGTTTGAATTATTCTATACATATTATTCCCGTACTTTAGAACAATGCACACTAGCATCGGCGCAGTTAATCGTGTCTTTGAACTCAATAAAATATACTTAAGTGTGTCTTAATTTTAGGAAATGGATCACGGTCCTCTGTAATATAATCCGATTCTTTGATTTTGTTTGAAGGACAGTGATACGGTAATCTGAACCTCGTGTTCTCTTAATTCTACCCAATGACGATACTTCTCAAACACACAGCACAAAGAAAGATAATAAAGGACGCCGAAAAAAACCGTATTAATATCATATATACGGTCTACAAATAAAAACGTAAAGAGGAACGTCTCGTTTACAGGAGATGGCTTTTATTATTCGGCGCTTACGTCATTTCCCCATAAATACAGTAGAGATAAATATAGTTAGCATTTAATCAATAAGGAAAAAGTTAAGTCGATATACTAGCAGTATTCTGAAGTCTGTGGTATTTAATGTAAAAAAATCGCTAAAAATATGTCAGACACATGTATCAACTTGAAACAGTACAATTTTTAAAATGATGAAATTGCCACACAAAAACTGATTTAAGATCAGTATGTGGCAAGGTGATTTCCAAAGTCATTAACTTCATACATAAAAGTTTAATTAATTATTTTAAATATTTAACATTAAACACATTTCGTCTAATTTTCATAGTTAGCATAGTTTTTTTTGTTTTTACATAGCGCATCGATCAATAAAACGCAGAACATTCAATTATAATTAGCATTCTAATTTTCGTTTAACAAAATATATAGTACGTTTCTGGAAATGATGGCTAATAGATAAAACCGATTTAAGCCTATAGGATACATAACCTATAATTCGAATCAATCTCAGTCGGAAATGTTTCAAGAACGAACTTATAAAAATTATACAACTGGCAAAGCCAATGCTGTTAAAAATCCATTACACGTTAAATCAGAGTTGAATATTAACTAAAACAAATGCTTAATTTATTTAAATGACTGGATCAATCCAATTTTAAACGGCGCGTCTAAAACATTAGATCTTCCATATGAAAGGATGACAGTTTTGAATTTAAGCTGCCGTCTGCAACCATCGCACTGGATGCAACATTAACAGGCTACTTGCCGCGTTTTCTTGTTTTTGCTGAAGGTACGCGTAAACATTTTTATAGTTAAAAAAACATACAGACACAACGACCGATGGGCTTTCGCCCCCACACCAAATAAGAAGAAAGCAGGATCCAGAGACTATAGATCTTACGTTGAGGATTACCAGAAGATCTGATGCCTCACAGGAGTGTACATAGCCTATGTATTTCGACAAAAATATTTTCTAATCGTTGATGCTACGCTTGTATATGAGATCGCGCTGAAATCGATGCAGACTGCTTTAATGGATACAGACGTGCCGCGCAGCGCGGCCCCCCGAGGTCGCGGTGGGACAGTGGGGGTAGGGTAGGGTTTGCCGAGGTTAAAGGTTACTTTTGCCTTCTGGCTCTTTTTCGGGTTTGAGAGGGAAAAGGACGCGGCGTAAGAGGGCGACTCGTGTCTGTGGTCCATTTAAGTATCTACGTACAATAGATCGCTTAACCGGTATTTTTGGAAGAGGAATGTTAAAATAACCATGAGTCAAATTAATCCTCCACATACCGAAAGAAAACCAAACTGCACTTGCAATTTCACGCACGGCAGCGCTCATTGATTTCTGTTTAAACTAGAAGAGAAGTGTTTCGCCTCTGTGCTAATTATAAACAAATCTCATGTTTTACTGCCTTCGTCTCCTGTATGAGGTACAGTATGACATTTCCTTCAGTTTAAACCTTTCAGTCTAATAAAGTAATTGGTTCGTTTAGAAGAGATAGTTCTGAATAAGTTAGATCGATTAAGGTACAGTTTCAGGTTAAGCGAATCGGTTCGGCGGTTTATTTATAAATGTTTTATGTTGCAGCTTCTCTGTTAGAAGCCATTGATTTAGTCGTTTTCTTAGCTTGATGTTCAAGAGGAAAGTTTATCTTATTATTCCTAAAGTGTGTTTCCAGCAAATGGTTTGTGGGCGGTGAACGTGCGCGCATGCAGGCTGCTGCTTTAATATGCCTATAGGGCTGCGATGTCGCCAGTTTGGCTGCGTGGGGGTCTAGCTTGCCCCCCGGGTGAAAGCGCTCCGATGAGCCGTACCGCATGGCCACGACTAATCGGCACTTTATGAACGGTAACTAACCTTATAATCTTAGTTTTTTTTTATTGTTTACCGTGTAATCTGGCTTCCAAAACAGTGACGAGACAATGTAATCCATCTGTGTCGTGTATTTGCGGATGCGGATTCGATGTCTTTTCCAGTCTTTGTAACACTTCGTTTCCTTCATATGAATAACGAATCGTTTCCTTCCAGTGAAACCAGGTGTTGACAAAATTCTGTACGTATAGCGGACAAATGGCCATCAAATCAGCATAAGTGAAACGCGACATTTCAGAGCTCATCTCTTCTTTTTAAATGCTGGTTAGTGCGCAGAAAGAGATGGATGCACATGTGTGGACATACGATTTTAGCGGCGTGATCTAGCTGGTATTGGTGTCTAACTTCGGCCAAGAGGGCAAAGCAGTTAATGGTGGTTTCTATGGGCTTTGCATGGCACCCACACACCAATTTTCTTAAGTTTGTTTTCATTTTCAGGTGTTTTCTTGCTGCCTCTAAAAGGTATTTTAACGTTTGTTTACAGCAACTGCACGATTACTCTATATGCGTGGGTATCTGCGTACTATTCGGCTAATTAAACGTAGATATCAGCTGGTTTTAATGTTGTTTAAACACGCTCTTTTTGTTTTATTAAGTAAATGATAGCGTCGTGTATTGTTCAGTAAACGGGCTAATTAGTACAGTATTTGGAAAAACAAATGTGCAACACGCATTCAAACTTACAATAAGGTACATGGCGCCATAGTCGTGGCTTACAGAGGCCTTAGAATCGTGGTGGAGCGCGGGCTCTTGTGGTCGCGGCAGATGCATTGTGGGAATTGTGGTTTTCAGCTAACGTTTCCATTGGGAGTATCTCATTGATTTCTGACATTGTACAATATCTGTGGGTAACATCCATCTGTAAAGGCAAAGGTTCATTACCAGTGCAATTAATATATTGCAGTTAAGATTCTTACATCCATCTTTAAACAGCTTATGCTCGACAGAGATAAGTATCCTCTAAGTAGGAGTACACCCTGAACTGGATTGCAATCCATTACAGGGCCCATATAATGATGCACTATAAACAATTTACAAAGTGAGTGATGCAGATTATCTTAACTGTATGTCTTTTGACTGCTGATTGAAACTGGAGTATCTAAAAGAAGCTTATATGATACAGGGAACATGCAAATTCTATACACTGAGGGCGTAGGTTTAATTCCTTGCCTACATGAGACCTCTTTCTCCATCCAAATTAAATTCATAGTTTTGTTTTTCTTTCCCTTTGTCCTGTCCGGCAGCTTTAGCAGGATCATGGTCTGAATGCCCTGCTGTGCCAAACATGTTTGCTTTACCATGAGGGGCTCTATGAACTCTATATGAGCTAACTGCTGTATCTGTGAAGGAGAGAATGAAAAAGGCAGAAGATCAACAGCATCTGAAGGAAATGCAGAAATGGATAAATACATAAACACAAACAAAAATAAAGAAAATAAAACAGATATACAAACATACAAAATCGTTGCATGTGCTTGGAGGGGTGCGTGTAAGCGTATGTTCGTGTGTTTTCCACATGGAACGATGGCTTTTTCTTGACACTGTACTTTGAAATGAATTGAATTTTCAGTGCATGCATTTTGCTGGCTACTTCCGGAAGTCTTTCATACAGTTGATTTGGTCTTTGCCCAGAATGCAGTTTGCTACTAACCTTTTAACCTGTATGCCTCCAGTAGTGCAGACTGTGTTGGACGTCCTCACTGGCTGAGGCTGACTTGCGTCCCTCTTGTTAAGGTGCATCTAGTGCAGTTAGTGAGCAGTGTCATGTCTACTGCACTGGACGCCCCTTCTAGCAGGAGTGGCTCTAATTTCTCCTCACTCTTGAGACATTCACAGCCTGTCCTGACGTACAGGAAAAGCCTACCATTATGGACCAACATAAGCATTTTACTGCAGTCTGTTTATACAGGGCCAGATTGAGGAGCATTTTACAATTGATACAATTCGCTGCAGTTGTAGGCGGGAACAATTGAGGGATAATTACCTAGTGCCGACACTGGAATTTGCACTGGCTGACCACAGGAACACTCCGCTCATAAATCATCTTTTTAAATTTCACAAATAAGGAAACTGTATTAGAAATACATTTGTTGGTTTTACTGGGGTTTGAACCCAGGACCTTCTGCGTGTAAAGCAGACATGATAACCACTACACCATAGAACCAGCGGTGCTTGTGAATGGGTGATACACATGAAGAGCCAGTGGGCACCAACTGTGATGCTGGCACTCTCTCAGTCCGCGCTCCCCATGCCTGCAGCCAGCCCCACCACAGCAGGCGCCCTTCATGCACTGTTGGAGCCCCCCACCCCCCTCGCCTTCCCGACTTCCAGGCACAGTCAGTTTTGCAGGTTTGCATCCAGCCTGAGATCTCTTGCTGTGCAAATCCAAGCAAAACCCATGGTGCCTGGAATACTGCCCCCCCTCCTCCATGAGGGTAACCAAAGGGAGGGGTATCACTCCAGCTCCATTAATGGGGGCTTCTCACAGCACTGTTTCTAAGCCTTTTGGTGGCACAACGCAGTGTGGGAAATGAACACTAATACCCATCTAGAAGCAGTTCTGTGCTGACTTGGAGAAACTTTACCAGTGTGATCTGGTACCAGCTTCCCTGAATATGATGGAATGTGCTGCTTCAGGCACTGCGGCAGGTTTGCAGTTCATGGATACGTGCAGGACTGAAATGCTTTTGTGAGTATGGGGGGGGTGGGGGGGTGTCTGAACATCACACAGCATTCATCTCTGATGTGCAAGATCGTTCAAGTGAAACCTTCTGTCAGCATGCATTTGTCATTTTTCAGCAAAATAAATGCTTTTTCCAAAATGATGTTTTTTGTTAAACGTTTTCTCATGTTGGTGCATTTGGAGTTAAGATGAAAGGAAACAGGTGAAGAGAAGCGAATTGGCCCGTTTCATAAAGCAATACCATACCCAACTTGGTGAGAGATTACAATAACTGGATAAGAGAGAACGGGAGGGCAAAGGGCTGGCACGAGAGACGAGCTGGGCCGAATTAGTCTGTATACCACAGTTACTGGGAAAAATTAGTTGTACTGACACCAGGGGGCAGTGGATGCCTATCAGTTTAAATGCAGTCCAACCGGCCATCGATGCCCGCTCACCAGTTACTGCCCTAATTGGTCTTAATAATGATAATGCGTATAATTTTGCACCAGAATATTTGAGAAAACTGCCATTTAACCTTGCTATTCAAACAAATATTTATAGTATCCGACATGATTAATTGGTAATTCTTCCGATTTTTATCATGCTTACACTACACTCAACTGCGTCAACGGTCTGCCACCTATAACTGCCGTAAGTAAGGCATCACTGGATTCACTGAAATATGATACCGATTCATACAGAAAGTACATAAATTCCTGCTTAATTTATTCATTCCGATGTGATAAACATTTTCCTTACTGTTAAAGTTCGCTGCATGGCGAAGGAAAAACGTTTGCCTTTCTTGACAATGGCTTTTAATCCTTTGTGAATGTGATAAAGAAAATCCGAATATTGTTTTGCATGTTATACTCATTCAGGGTAATTTTATTAAAGACTGACAGCCCTGAAATCGCTTTCGCCGCAATTCGACGCTAGATGGCGCTGCGAAGGGCTCGGTGCGTCTTCTGCCCCGTGAACGTTAATCCCGATCAGCCCTGGAAGGAGGTGCCTGGTGTTCGCAGCACGGCGAGCAGGAGGGCTGGGCTCGTAGTGCCCGTTTCGTGCCATGCGGTGATGAGTGCCAGTGTGTTCATATTCAACGTGCGACTCTGGGAAGTTTATGTTAGGATCTAACCTTCCGTCAGAATGAGCTTGCGAAGTGTGGAAGATGCGCCCTGCGTGGACAGAGCCGAACTATGGTTACCAGCGGCATCGCAATTTACAGGCTGCCAGCACCCATGCTGACCTCCGCAGAAAAGCATCGCTCAAGTAACTTTCTCTCACACACTTTCATCGGAGGCGGAAACTCTGCCGCGGATTCCAGACGTATTCCTGAGTGATCGCGGCTCCAGCTCAGTCAGATTGAAAGGCGTTGGCCATGGCAGGTGCGCTTCTGTTCAGCGCGCTTTTCCTGCCGCTTGCGCGGACCGCCGGTCCGGTTCCGGGCTGCCAGGAGGTGCGATCCGCCTTCCAGCTGCTCCACCCAAGCGGAAAATGGACTCCGGAGAACCCCGTGTCGGGTGAGAGTCCTCCTCTCTCAATGTCATTTCTTAAATTACGGTGGATGCGGATAACTGTCAGTGCAACATTTCTCAGCGGTGTAAATAATAGCTGTCATTTTCATAATTACTCCATAGTAATGGAGTTCGTGTCAAGTGTGATTAAAGTCTTCTGACGTGTTCTTAATACCAAAAGTTTTTTTAGGCTTCTATGAATGAGTATGTTATAGCTGCAATGTTCAAAGCTTTTATTTACTTAATGTAAAACTAAATAAAACCAGTGACATGTCATTTTAATTCCAGCTTCTAATGACAATGTGCAGTATTGTTAATCTGGCGGCAGTTACCTGAACATCACTGCATGGCTACATGAATGCTTTCCTTTGTTCGACTGTACTTTCACTGATCACATTAAGCTATCACTATACAGTGCAATCCATACAGCCATCGTCCAACTTTTGATCCTGGCCAGTTTTGCGGAGAAGTCTGGAGCTCACGGCCAGTGATACCAGGTCCAGCAAAAAAATAAAATTGCAGCACAAGCTTTGCTTAAAATCCACGCAACGGAAGCTGACTCTAGCCTACTATTTTAAATGCCTGTATATTGTATCTCAAAGAAATAAACCGGTATTTTACATGCTGACCACAATCAAATGTTCAACTTGAACATTTAAGTACCATGACGTCACACAGACAGACGCACTCACCTTTCCCATGGATGCCAACTTTGATCAGCTGGCTGGAGACATACATATTATTACATTACATTATTACCTTGTAAATAGTCTGTAGGGTTTGCAAACTTCCCTAACGCTTTTATGTGGCTACTTTTAGGTTTATAATTGAATAATATAGATATATGCTGTAAGATTGCTTCTGAAAGCGTGAGTGTCACGCCAGAAGGGTGAGGGCTGGCAACCTCGCTTTCCGTGTAGGTCTGTCTCTGACTGGGTGGCCAGCGATTCAGTATTGCTCAGCATTAGGAACCACTTGCATTCATAATTATTCATGTATTTCTTCTCTTCACACTCCACTGCCGCGGAACATTATGAAAGCTGCCCAAAAGCCCGCGACCCGCGACCTCTTAAAATTTACAAGCAACTGTATTTTCAAAATAGCCCAATTGAGTTTGGAAACCGCGGACCTGGCAATTCTGCCCACGGCTGGACTGGCCATGTGGCATGCCGGGTGCTTTCCCGGTGAACCGATGGCTATGTGGGCCGGTAAAATTTATCATGGGGGACCCCAATTAGCTGTGGGGGTCACCAAAGTCCAGGGGCGATTTTTAAAAAAATCCCAATGGATGGTGCCTGGATGCATGTCCCACACACCACAGGACATGCGATAGGGGTACGCCCTGGACTTCTGACACATGTATTGACACACTACGGGCAGTTAACGAATTGCATGTCTTCCCTGCATAGGATAGACGTGCAAACTCCGCACAGACAGTCGTGGTGGAAATGAAACCCGTTTTCGCCGTTTCTTCTTTACATTAAGAGAAGGCTGACTGGATCTACTTCAGGTGTCGCAAGGTTCCGTAACAGCACCCCAGCCCCGGGTCGTCCCCGCGAGGCTGCCCCCCTCCCTCCCGCAGTGCATTGGGGCTGTTATTTTAGAAGGAGCGCGGAGTTTCAGGGCCGGAGCACCTCTCCCTTGTGAAATCTGAAGGCTGTAAGCTATTACTACACCTCCCTACCCCTATTCTGTGATGCATGCTTTCTTCTCAGGGTGCATTTTAAGTGCCCTGTCAGGATATCGTTCAGAAACCCGCCCAGTGTCTTTGGAGAACAAGGGCAATTGTGGAACGCAGATAAATGCGATTGTGGAGAACCGTCAGTGAGTTATGCGCACAAAGTAATAGCTAATGGCCTTTGATTTTCTCTTCTGGTAAGTGCCGTGTCGAGTTTCTGGGATTTTGTTTCTCACCCCATAACGAGAGAGAATTGGATGGGATTGTCCCTACATTCAGATAGTGGCGGATCATTTCCGAAAGATGGATTATCTAGTTTCGGGAATCCCACAGGGTGTGTGTGTGTGTGTGTGTGTGTAGATTAGGTTTATATTACATTGTGGGGACCAGATTTTGACGTTCTGGGGACCATTTTTACGTCCATATAAAGATCTGTGTAAGCAAACTTAAGGTTAGGTCTGTGTAAGGGTTAAGGTCGTCATGTTGGGATTGGGGTTTTGCCCATAGAAATGAATGGAGAGTCCCCACAAACATATGAATACATATCTTTGCAGATATGTGTGTGTGTGTGTGTGTGTGGATAAACGCAGAGTGATCCATGATTATCTGGACCAGCATGTCTTTTAACATGTAAAACGAACTGGCCAAAACTCTATTGAATCTACTATAGAACTGAGAAAATTAAATAAACCAAAGATATACCAAACAAAGAGCTTCCAAATGAGTAATGGTCTTACATCTTACATTTATCTAAAATCATTTTAAGAGGTGTAGAAAATACTCGTTAACCCCCCACCCCTAGAGAATATTTTCATACACACACCGTCCGACTCATAAATAATAATATAACGGTTACGCTGTAAAATATCTTCCCTCAAAGAATTAACCATGCACATTTTACGCATATTTTAATATTCTCAAAAGCAACGGAGGATACAATACAAGCTTCTTTTATAAAGGGATGTCTCTGAAGCCTTAAATTCTCAGAAGTGGTTCATATTACCCGGAAGGCACCTTTAAGAGCGTTTTATACACGGCCCTGCCGTAATAATATTAATATAATAATACTGTAATGGACCATTTCATTTATTACTAGACGTTAACTTTTCAAATTAAACATTATCTCTGGTCTATTGTCCATCAAACGGCGAAAAGAAAGGGCTCTGGTGATTTGCACAATGACTCAAAGGACGGAGCAGGGCGGAGCACCGTGCTGCCTCTCGGAGTGTGAAGTTAATTTTCAGACATTTTCCCCAGTAAATGGGAACCGTGACACCACGTCGCTGTAGGTGAGCTCTGATCCCCAAAGTGAGAGCTCGACCTGTTGCATGAACAATGTATGTATTACCTAAATTGATAGTATTTACTGCGCCTCAGAGGCATTAAGCTGGAAATGTTAATTGGCTGTTTTTGTGTCGTTATGAGTGACACGCAGGTCAGGCTGTCCCACAGCACCGCCCCGTTCAGAGCTGTCATTCTAATTGTGAACGTTTGCTGATGTTTAATGGCTGACGGTAAAATGCCATGTGAATGTGTCGGATCCCCTGGGGAGACTGTGGGCTTCCAGCTACGTTCAGCTGTTAGTTTGTCGTGGCGAAACGGGCCGTGATGGCAGCGTCAAGCCCTGCCAGCGGCGCTACTGGAACTGCAGTGGTGTAAGCGGATTGAATACTGGCGTTATAAGATAGCTGTCTAATTGTCGTCCCTGATACTTAATAAGCTTGCTCTTTCATTCACATTCCCTTTCTCACATATTAATCGCCTTCCAGTCTTCCCGATCTTCTGTCCGTGTCTCCATCTCTTTGTTCAGTACCCCCTGCCCATGTTCTTGGTATCAGAGTTATTAAAACCTTTCGGCTTGTCTCGTTATATGATCGGTGCTCTATATACCTGGAAATAGCAACGCTTTAGCTCCCAAAAAACGCGGTGCAGATGTTAAGGGGCTACGGGGGACAAGGTGGCATGACTTCTCAGCAGGCTTCTCGATCTGCAAGGCTGCGTACAAGTTTGACTTGTTTCTCACCCAGTAATTTTACCGTTGATGAGATTAGGCTGACGAATTCGGCTAAATTTAAAGCAGGTTAGAGTTTCCCGATTATCTTGATCATCGCAAAATGAATTATTTTTAACCCCCCAGCCGGCGATTTGCAAAAGCACATTACCGTCTGCGGCACATTATGGGGTGGGGACTGTTTGTGATCCTTTTAATGCAATAGCCATCCTTGGACACTTGAAGGGCCTCGGCAGGATGTTTCATTGCAGAAGCAACACGGGGTTGACGGCCGGACCTCCGCACTTGAAGAGATTCACAAACATGAGTACGATCTTTGTTACGTTTCCCGAAAGGCTTTCCGGCTGGAGCGGACCTGGCGCACCAGGCTGCATGACTTGGTTAGAACCCTAGTGGGGATGAAGGAATTTTTCACGCTATCGTTATTCTTTCTTAAAGAACATAACTGTTTATCGCCCGTCGTATTCGGCAGCAAACGGCTTCATTAGGGAGCCCCCCTCCAGAGTGGCTGTTTCCTGATACTCTTGAACCGAGTATGAAACAACTGGCATTTCCAGCCAAAGCCCGGGAGCTGGATGTCGGCGATACGCGGACTCTCCGCTCCACTGACCACGATTCTACAACCAATTAGCAGACAGAAAGATCGGTAACATTAACAAACGGATGATGACCCACAGATCCTTACAATGGAGTGTTTCTGTAGAAATCGAACCTGAAGTCAGCGTACTTCCCCAGAGGGTCAGCTTGTAGCTTAATAAAGGAATATAACAATCGCCTGGAGCTAACGTAATGATTGCTGTCTTGTGTCAAGAACAAATAATTAGACTCGGTGTTCACCTTACGACCAACAGCTATACAGTGATTGGTAGGACGCCGTTATATCTTCAGAGCCACTTCGAGTGCAGTCGAGTTGTGTTCAGCGACTGGACCTGCTGACCTTGCCTGTCTGCTGCATGTATGGAGTTTTTGCCACACCGTTAGGAGAAGCAGGATGTTAGTGCTAATGAGCAGATTTACCTAATAAACCGGCCACTGAGCATTGATCCGCAAGGTTGCAAGGTTACAGAACATCTTTAAGCAGAAGCTCAATTGTGTAGATTTACAAGAATGAATTAAATAGGAATGTCTTCAGTCTGGTATGTGACCTCACTGTCAGCCCACTGTGAGACAAATTCACAGTGGCTTTTGCAGGATGTGTACAGTTTGAAGTCTTAATCTGGGAATTTAAAAGAGCCCAGATTAAACACTAGAGAGGGAAAGAAACCTGAATATGAGAAGTTGTGAGGTGGAGGTCTGGTCCGATCCCCTCAGGTGGTGTGCGGTGTGTAAAGAGTCCGGTGGGGCGCTTGGCAGGGCCGATATCACGAGGGCTCTCAGTCGCTGGCAGATGTGGGAGGGTTGCAGGATTTGACACGCCACTGAACAGACCAGGCTGAAAATTAGAGGTGGGAGAATCTTCTGGAATAAGACCATAGCGGCTTAACAACGCGCAAACTGTTCGGTGTAATGTCTTGGGTTTGACAGTCGGTTCTGGTGGTTGAGTTTTCAACCGTTACGGTATTTTTTTTAACTGGAATCACTTGCAGCTACACTGTAATTGCATTCAAAGGCATTAAAGTGCGGTTTAATTGCAAACGTCCGCTAAGCTTTTTGAACTGGAATGTCTCTTATGGAAGAAACCTATAGAAACCAATTGACGTAGCTGGTGTCATTCTGTCATTTACAGCTCAGCAGATGTTACCATAAAAGGAATCATTTACACGTATACACTTCATTAATTTATAACGCCAGGCATGTGTGCACAGTTAATTCCTATTTCCTTAATGTGATCAACCTTGCCATCTTAGAAGAGAATTTGTTTGTGCATTATCCTTTCTGGCCCATTGTGAAGGTTGCTACTCCCCCCCCCCCCTCCATGTGCTTGCTGGGACCCCCCCTCTTATTTAGGAATAATTACGGGGGGGGGGGATCATCCCCCAGACCCACAGAGAGCTGGCCAGAGAATGCTGATGGCGCTGTTGTTTGGGGCAATTTCAGAAACCTTAGCGCTTTAGCATCTTTTATTGGAGTCTGTTCCATAATCTTCAGGATTCTTATTTGTACTCATTGTTCTTTGTTTAAATGGTTTAGATATTATGCCAGCAAAGGGAGAAATTAGACTCAAAATGGGAGGATGTGATGTTGAAAATATGATGCAACCAGTTTCAACCAGTAATAATGGGCTGAGCGTTTTTACCACTGGTCCTAATGTACTGAAAATGCCTGATTTGTTGCAGACGGGCGTGCTGTTTGTCAATAGGGCTAAAGATCATGGTGTAAACCCCCTGGGTTCTTATTTCCACGTTAGGCTGCTGCACCGTCCTTCACTTTGCAAAGAACATCGTCATTTACAGCCGCCTGTCAGGCCCCGTTCATGATTTTCACTTGTCAAGCCTTCCTTGCAGGTATCGATCCTTCTGTTTGCATGCAAAATTGGTTTTTATTGCGTGCTCTGGAACTGAATACTGATATCAGCTCCGCAGGCAGCATTCAAGTGTGTGCTGGAGTAGCAGGTGTATGGTTTGGCTTCAGATTATCTCTGGGATCTCTGCTTTTCATGTAGCAGAGGCGCTAACAGTGCTGTGAGTATGGTTATGTGAGTTTCGCTGCTTATTCATTCGAACACTGGAAGCTGCTATTTGCTGCTTACAGGTCTCTCTACAGTTACAGGTCTGCTTACAGTTTTTAAATGGTCTGCTTATAGTTTTTAACAGGCCTACCTACAGTTTCTAACAGGTCTGCCTGCAGTTACAGTCACAGGACTGCCTGCAGTTACAGGTCTATCTACTGTTACAGTTATGGATCTGCCTACGATTACAGTTACAGGTCTGCCTACAGTTTTTAGCAGGTCTTCCTATAATTACAGATCTGCCTACAGTTACAGGTTTACATACAGTTTCTAACAGGTCTGGCTGCAGTTATGGGTCTGCCTCCAGTTTCTAACAGGTCTGTCTACAGTTATGGATCTGCCTACAGTTACAGGTCTGCCTCCAGTTTCTAACAGGTCTGTCTACAGTTTCGGATCTGCCTACAGTTACAGCTCTGTCTACAGTTTACAGGTCTTCTTGCAGTTTCTATCAGGTCTGCCTACAGTTACAAGTCTGCCTACAGTACGGTGGGTCTGCCTGTGAACGGCTTCACCTTAAAGGCCAGCTTTACACAGTCACCATGCCAGATGTTTGCAGATGCTGCTCTGAACATCGAAGGTCCAGGTTACGTTTTAGTGGGATCGCCACTCACAAAAAAGTTCAGTAGCCGATGACGCCTTTAATAGCTCTCTCCGCTGATTTCTCTAGGAAACAGAGTGCGTTTTGCTAAAAAAACAAGTTAGGAATTACACAAGCTTTTGTGATGTCTATTTATATGCAGTTTGTTTGACATTATGAAAATTTGCAGTCGAAGTCTAATGAAATCCTCCCCTGTAACATGCCTACCCATATCCCAAAGTATGGCTATGGATGTTGTGCTAATCACACACATGCACATTCATTTCCGTGACAGTTTTAGTAATGTAATACCATGATAACATAATAGTGCTCTCTGGTGGTGCTGTTTTAAATTGAATTAAGCTCATTAAGCTAACATTTGCCTTATGTGATTTTAAAGATCCTTTGTAAAATGTGTGTCTTTCACGGTGATACTTGGGGTGCCTTACGCGCCCCTTACATGTCTCATTTGGTCACATGTAAATATTTGTGGTTGTATTTATTTCTGAATTCTGTAACTGAGTTAGAGGACACTTGGCTGTAAATCAACATGTAGATTTAATAATAGCTTTATAATAATTGCCTTCAATAATAATGATTTATCAGAATCAGATGTCACCAGGTTGGATCTTAGATGAGAGGGTTAGCTGTTAAATGCTAATAATTTTTCGCACTGTTGGATTGTTGCTGTCTGAGAACCTTTTTCAGATGCACCGCTCAGGACGTCGACCTGCCTCTGGCTTTTCTGTGAAAGGAGACACTGTACAGGCCAATGAAATATAGCCACTGTGATCGGCTGATGATCCAGCGTGAGAGACAGTGTAATTTAGCTCGTAAATTGGATTTCGATGTATGGGGATGTGAGCTAAAAACAGCGTAGCGTGCTGCTAGAATGTCAACAGATACATTTTAAGCAATTACGTAATCGACAGGCAGTTGCAGGTCGCGTAGATGCATTAGTGGTGTACTTTACGGCACACAAAGTGCGTTCTCTCTGTGTGAGCGGCAGGATTTCAGTCTATAGAATGATCAGCCGCCTGCAGTACCTGACCATTCACTGCCCAGATGCTGCCTTGGTCACACTCAATAGAGAATGTACTCTAGCCTGGGTGGGATTAGCTGGAGGAATGGTGGTCTGGAGCACTTTGCTAAAGCCCGCTGCCTCGCCACACTCCAGCACCTTTGAACTATTCTCTTTCATCTGTATGTGGACATTCCTCTAGCGACATAAAGCTCTAGTTTGGTGTGATGGGCCCAAAGGACTGAGGCATTTCCTGCATATACTAGTTGTTATTGGTGATCTTCTAGTGGAAATCCTGACCCAGTTGCTTCGTATGATATGCCGTTGATTGGTAACATGTTGCAGTGATTCAGACGGGTTTGACAGCAGCTGTGAAATGGAGAAAGATGCTTGACTGACTGGCATTTTTCACTATCTCTGTTATGTCACCAATACAATGTCCAGCATTCGCTCATGGGAGTTTTACTTACACAAAAATTATCTGAGGGCAGAATGAAAAATGATTGGTTCTGAGAGATTACGAATCAGACTGCAGAGGAGGCGAGTCCGAGCATTTAGAGGTGACGAGACCTAGACATCTGATTGGTTGGTCTGACATCTGACCAAGGTCTGATTGGTTATCTATTTGAACCAATCATTTTCACCCTCAGAACATTTTTTTTGTATAAGTAAAACTCCCATTAGCCCAACATTCAAAGCACCTGGTTTCCATAACCTTCTTGCTTTCTTGCTCCAACTACTGGACAGGTGCTGAACTGCAGGTGTGTCACACCAGAGGCCTGACCTGCTGTTCAAGGAAGATGGAGGAACAATACCAAGTGGCTGCCCGGCAAAGACTGGAGTCCAGCCTTAAGGCGTCCAGCTCCCAGCTGAAGCTGCTCATTATACAGAACGCCGCACTCTTCCAGGGTAAGGTCATGTCATTCTCGGGCTGCGCGGGTTCCAAGCCGAGTGTGAAATGAGCTGATACACTGACATCACAGGAGACTTTGAAATCTGGCCAATCGTGTCATCAGGACCCAGCGAAGAGGAAGCTGACCTGTACTTTTATACTGCTTATAATCACTCTTTAAAAGCCAGGACACACTCCACATTTCATTTATTTACACATATTTAGTCTCTCTGAAAAAAAAAAAACTTTAAAACTATTTCTGGAGGAACAGTTACTCTTCCATTGTGGATACATCTTTCTGTGGTAATATTCCAGGTCTATTTGCACCCCTGAGATGTGAAAGTCAGCATGTGGGCGAATGGGACTGGTGCGGTAACAAACAGACTGATAATGATCAAAGGATGAAAGTCAGGCAAAGCTGATGAATGCGATGCCGCCCAGTGTCCATTAACGAGCAGAACCAGACAGAGAGTCATTAGGTAGAATCGTATTTGCTCCATGCTGTAAAGATGCTCGATCCGGCTGCTGGTTATGAAGGTGGCTTGATGTTAATGTATCAGGGATTATCCCAAAGAGAAGAGGACCAGTCGCTCAGGGGCACCGATAACCTCTCAGACATGATCCAGCCCCGGTATCATTCTTTCCCATTCTGAGAAGCTCCTATTCATCTTTGGGGTGCTTTCTCGCTCTCTGTTCTGCCATAGATCAAAGGCCTCCCTCCATCTTCCACCTGTCCCCCCCACCATCTCGGAGCGCCCTTTGCTCGCGATCCACCCTCTTCCCACGCGGCATGAGACGGCATAAAGGATTTCACTCTTTGAAGTCAACTTTGTCTAGTGGTTGTAAGACGAGTCGGCCCACTGTCAAGATGGAGGACCAAGTGGCAAGATATTTTCAGGAAGGGTGGGGGGACCCGGGGGGGTGGGGGGGGG
>JAODJX010002976.1:0-40635 GCA_026776945.1 Isichthys henryi
TCCTGGGTTGTTCCCTGCCTCGTGCCCATTGCTTCCGGGATAGGCTCCGGACCTCCCGCGACCCAGTAAGGATAAGCAGTTTGGAAAATGGATGGATGGATAGATTTGATGGTATTTTCCAAATGAACACATTTTGAAATCTTGAAGATATAATTTGTCGAGCTTGGGGTGTCCTGGCTAATTTTGTTGCCCAGATTTAAAAATATTGCGATATAGTAGTACCACCCAAGCCTAGTAACAATTTTAAAACTGTTCATAAAAGTTCACCCATTTTATTACACTGCTTGTATTTGTGATTGTTGCAATACTTTTACCCTCTGCTGGTCTGGTGGAATACCAATGCTGCAGACATGTGCCAACCACGAGCATCATCCACACACAAATGCAGTACGTACACAAGAATCTGTGCACGCAAACGTGCATGGATTGTTATAGCATGTACTGGGGTGCAAAAGAGAAGAATGAACAGTGGTGGTGATGTCATCATATGCAATGTATGCGCCAAACCGCAAAAATGCAACCAGTCATTGACAAAATTCTCTGTCAACTTTTTTTATTCTAGATTGTTATTGACGTTATTGATTAGGTGTTTGCAGCCCTGCTTAGGTCATTCTCAATATTAGTCAAACCATACAAGGATCATTACAAACATTTGCAGAGGAAGAGAAGAAATGCTGGCTTTCACTGGCTTCTTCCATTGCTTTAGAAGGGTTTGTATTTTTCGACAAATAAAGGATGACCAGATAGTGTTGTCTTCAGTTGTGGCATTTATATATATATAAAACGCTGTCAGTTATTATTATTAATATGTACATGGGTTCCATAAGAGTAGGAGATGTGGAAACTAATCATAATAATTTTCTGTATGTCCTAAGGGTGAGTGGACTTAGTGGCAAGGAAATGATGTACTGCAATAATTTATGACTTCCGTTCTCCAAAGCTGGAGTCTTTGGGGACACAATGGCGATCATTTTATCTTGCGTGTGTGAAGTGGAAAAGTTTGCAGGTCCCAGGCCATGATGCACGTGAAATTCACAATTCATGTAGAATACATAAAAAGGAATATGAAAACATTATTCTTGCCCTCCTCTTTACTTTGAAGATTTTTTTGTGCCTTTTATGTTTGATGCCATACTTTAGACACTACAAAGCAACTAGGCTATGTTAATTTTGGAGATAGGGCTGAGAAACTATTGCTTTGATACTCTAGATTCATAGTAGATGATTTCACTCTTATGCCACTGATTGCAGTTAATGTGTTCATGTGATGCTACAGCCAGGCTTACATGGCTGGCTGATTTATCCATTTGCAGCTCTGGTGCAGGAGATCTGTGGAGGTCTTAAACCCTGCATCCCTTCCCCCTCGTTCTCTCCCTTGTGTGGCTCTAATGAGCCACACCTGTTTCTTGTTTAATCTTACCTCTCGTTACAGCTCTCGTGTGGATCACCCCAGGTGCCTCTCGTCTGGTCTCTCATGTGCCCTGTATAAAGCATCCTTCAGTCCTGCGATCCTGAGTCCAATCATTGATGTTGCTGCCTGCATGTGCTCCCCAGTGTGCCCTATGTCTAATGTTCTTGCCTGATCCTCCCTACCCTGTTTTGACCCCTCGTGGTCTGTTTCCATTGCCCTGCCTGTAGTGTAGTTTCCTTTAATAAAGCCCCTTTTGGTTTCCCCCCACACCTGCCTTCGCCTCCATCCTTGCCCTCGATGTGACATAAGTTTTTTGTTTTTTTTGCAGAATGGCCACAACAGTGCATTTGGGCAGCCACTGTCATGCAAAAGCTTGTGGTCCATTCAGTTCTATAAGACCAGGCCATCTGTTGTGGAGGCATTTCAGATACCTGCCACAGTCATTTCGGGTATTGATTCAATGTGAATTGAAATTACATTTTATTTAATTGCCCACAGAGTATCCAATAGTTTGTCTTACCGGGATAATGACAGACTGCTTTGGTACCTTTGGATAAAAATGGATTAGTGGGGTTAAATAGTTGGCAAGGCTTGAGTGACATTGCAGACCCCATATATTCCCGGGGTGACCTGAATGAAGGGACCCTGGTGAAATAATAAATAAAGAAGAAGTTATCTGAGGCCTTAATAGGCCTGTCAGAATGTGACGGAAGAGGCCAGGAGTAGTGGTCCTCTGTACCAGAATAATTTGTCTGGGGGACTCAACCAAACCACTGTTTCTGAGACCAGGAACCTTTTCACCCGCCTCTTAGACATCTGATGCATTTCCACCAGAGGTCTTGAAGATTATGTGAAGGATGCTCTTAGAGAACATTATCCTTGAATGCTGTGTGTGAAACTCTTCATTATTTTTTTATTTATTGGAGAGACATTTCTTCCCCTATATGAGTACTAGGTCAATGCAAATAATAAATATGCTATGGTCCTTCCATGATGATTAGATGAGCCATTCAGAACCAGCAGAACAGTGGAAAAATATTAGCAGTTAATTAGAGGGCTTAGCTTATATAAGTGGTTTGTCTTGAATTGTTTCTGTTAGAGGTTATCTTTGTTCGAAGGCAGCAAAAGATAACATACAGAGGAGACAATTGAACCTCCCCTACCCCCAAACCACGTACACAGCCTTTGTGAACCAACAGGCTCCTGGTATTCAGGCACACTTCATATCTCTGGCTTGTGACGTGTGCCTCAGTTTAGCATGTCTCTGTGGTACTGAAAGGCAGGTGCTGTTGTTGGCCATGTCTTAGTGAAAAGGACACGGTTGAGCTCCATGACCCGCTGAAGGTGTAGGAATAAGTTGGATGGATTAGAGTGGCCTTTCCATAAGGCTTTTTTTTTTGCTGTTTTATTGTTCAAATCTTTGATCTTTTCAGTTAAACAGCAACTGTCGCACTATTGCAGTGTTTGCCTTAGACAAACATAGATGTTTCTTTTAAGCAGACAGCGTGTCTGACACATTGAAAATCTTCCCTTTTTTGAAAACAATTAATATTCTGTTTGTTGCTAATTCTATACTTCACTGTTTTTTTTCCAGTTAATCTAATTGCAGAAGTCATGTCAAATTTAGGGATCCAGTGTTTTAAATGTTTTTCTTTTGATAAAAAATTGCTGTAGAATCAATAATCTCAAATATTATCTAATTTAAATGTTGAATGCAGCTATAAAACAACTTGCACAGGGACAGTGTTCACATGCTAAGGCCTTCCGTCAGCTGTGAAAAGTAGCTGTGTGACACCCTAGACTCCAAACCTTATAAATAGTTTATCTAATCACTGCAGTCTTGTTTGTAAGGCCAGAGGGGCTGGCTGCACCTCACTGTGGAGATTTGTTGCTAAATCATGGTTTTGTTTTGGGGCACTTCCTTTAGTGCTGGAAGGAAAGGGCCAAATTGAATAATTGATTGCAATTGATTTCAGTCCAGCGTTGCTGAGAATAGCATTAGGAGAGAACACAGCATATACAAGATAATCATAAGCAGTACAGAAGTACATGAAGTCATACAGGAAAAGCACTGCAAATTTTGTCCAGTGTCAAGTCATTGACACGATTAATGGCAGACTGGTCTAGAAACGGATGTCTCACTCTTTTTCTTTGCATCAGCAAATGTCCAACAATTTTATAAGAAAACTCTGTGAAATTCTATGTAACCTCGGCCAGATTAGGGAAACTGGGGCCCCACCCTGGTGCCAGATCTAGGGGGGAGCCTTCAGGTGAACACCTGGTGGTTGGGTTTCTACCCATGGGGTCCCATCAGGCAAATCCCGAATGTGTTACATGGACCCTCCCTCCTGTGGGCCGACCATCTGTGGGGGGGAGGTTGCTATGGCAGGGAGGGGGGCTGCTGTCGGGGTCTGGTGCCATGTGGATTAAGTGGCAGTTGAAGGCAGAGGCCTTGGCAGACTGATCATCAACTGCCAATATTGGTCGGTGGGAAAAGGATCCTGAGCTTGTGTCTGAGTAGGCAGATACATAATATCTAGATAGTTGGACTCACCTCAGTGCACAGCATGGAACCAAACTCTTGGATAGGGGGTTGCCCCGGGTGAGAGGTGCTAAGCAGTTGTAGGTCTACTTATAGCTCCTCAGTTTGTCACCAGTAAGTTGGAGCTCACCACCGTGAACAAGAGGGTTGCCTCCTTTTGACTACAAGTCTGCAATATATGCACCTAACACCATTTCAGATTAACCAGCCCTCTTGGAAATCTTGGATGGGGTTCTTGAAGACGCCTCGCTAGGGAGATTCTTCTACTGGGAGACATGGGTCACAACTGTGAAACCTGGAATGGTGTGATTGGAAGGAATGGCCTTCCCGATCTGAACCCAAACAGTGCTCTGTCATTAAGCTTCTGTGCTACACACAGCTTTTCAATAACATACACCAGAGGTGGAGATTTCAGGTCCAGAGAGCAAAAATCCAGACCAAGATTTTGTTTCAACTAACCAGCCGAGTATAAAGAGTCACAGTCACAGAGTACTCAACTGGTTGGTTGAAACAGAATCATACACATGTTGATTTATAGCTGAATTCGGAATTTAAACCAAATGTTGTTCTGGTCTGTCACGGTGAAGAGAGAGCTGAGCCAGAAGCTATCAATGTACCCGTTGATCTAAATTCCTGACCTCACCTATGGTCACAAGCTTTAAGTAGTGACCAAAAGAATGAAATCGTGGATAAAAGCAAGAGAAACTAGCTTCCTTCACGGAGTATCTGGGCTCAACCTTAAAGACAGGGTGGGGAGCTCAGACAGTCGAGAGGAGCTCAAAGTAGAGTCGCTACTCCTCTGCATTGAAAGGAGCCAGTTGAGGTGGTTCAGGCATCGCTTCAAGTATGTCCAGCTGGGAAGAGACCCCAGGATAGACCCAGAACACACTGGAGAGATTACATTTCTCAGGTGGCTGATGGCAAGGGAGGTCTGGCCATCCCTGTTCTGGCTGCTGACCCTGCAATCCGGACCCAGGTAATCCATGGATGGATGAATTGATGTAAAATTGTAGTGTAGTGTAGTGCTGTGGCTCAGTGTTGGCCCAAGCTGTGGCCCAAGCACTGTTGCAATGCATCACACCTCCAGGATTTTGGGTTTGAATCCCACCACTGCTGTGTGTTTGTGTGGAGTTTGCATATTCTCCCCTTGTCATGCCGGTTTCCTCTGGGGACTCTGGTTTTCTCCCGCAGTCCAATCACTTGCAATTACACTAATTGGCATCTCTAAATTGCTGGTTGTATGAATTACTTACTGTGATGGACCACACTCTTGTGCCTTCAGACCCCCCCTCCCCCGCCCCCCCCCGTAATCTAAGATGTATAGACTGAAGGTGTCAACTTAGCGAACAAATGTCTCAATGTGATAATCACTCCCTGCCGTCCGTAAGGGAATCTGGGCATGTGACATCTTTTTGTTTCTGAAGCAGGAATGTTTGTGGTGTTTATTGTAAATAGGGTTAGGTGGGGCGTCCAGAAAACTATGTTTTTGAAAAATGCTATTGATTCCAGTGAGATAGTTGTTTTACATGCCACTGTTTCTGTTTCTGATGTCAAACAAATTCTTTCATACTCTTGACTATTGCTCTTTACATGCCTAAGAGCCAAATGTAAGTCTTTGTTGGGAGGATACTGAGTTTGAAATGATTTTCTGCTTTAGTTACTCCTCATTTACTAGGCAATAAAGAGGATTAGAGGGAATAGAACCAGAGCAAATCTGCTTTTTCTGGACCTGATGTTATTGAAATAGAAAGTCTCTGCAGGACACACTGCTCCTTGCTCCAGCTTTGCCTCCACTCAGAACCGGTACCGTATTTTGCTTTCATCGTCTTGTTTTCATGCTTAGATCTGAAAAATAAACACACTGTAGCATTTCACCATGCAGTTCTCTGCTTTTTCCTGTGTCAGATTTAGTTTTTTGTCCCATTTCCATATCACTGGTCTTTTAAAGATCTTTCTGAACAGTAATGTTATCGTATCTATCACTAAAGACTTTACATCTTGTCAAATCAAGCAATGATTTGAAAAACTGGAAAAATGAACAAAGAACAAATTTGGTTTGTGAAACAATATCAAAGACTTGCAGCAGACGTATTTCAGAATGTGTTTAAATGGCTTCACTATTTTTTTGATGTTTTTTTCTTTTTTACCTCTATAACCCATTAAGAGGTGTTAAAAATTAGTAGTATCTTTTTCTTTATCTGATTTATCAATTCTTTTTTATGTGTTTCATATGTCTGGCTGTGAATTTTTCAATACTCACCTTAATATACCTATGTGTACTTAATAGGTTTAGTT
Source organism: Isichthys henryi (assembly GCA_026776945.1). Lineage (NCBI taxonomy): Eukaryota > Metazoa > Chordata > Actinopteri > Osteoglossiformes > Mormyridae > Isichthys > Isichthys henryi. The sequence goes on from JAODJX010002976.1 coordinate 6,249, forward strand.
ATTTTTTTTTAAGTTTTTCAAAAATTTAAAATTACTTTGCTATTTTAGATGTTTTATTTTGAGGATCCACTGTACCTGGAGTTGTTTCATAGTTTCCCTGCTCAGTCGATTCTTCGGTGCCCTATTACAGGCAAAGTGCTCTACGGTCATTGGGAACTGTTGGTCATCTCGCCATCACAGGTGAGAACAAATGACACATTGTTCTGGGGCTGGGAGTCCAGGCACCAGATGACCTGTGTACGAGGTTTCAGCTGTTTCCTCATCATGGTGGTCCGCAGCTTAATGTGACCAGTGGCTGCAAAAACAACAGCCTAACACCCTCTCCAGGGGCCTTGTGAACTATCCAGAGTTGCTTTGAAAGGTACTGCGCAGGACGCCATTAGGCATTATTAATATCAGAAATGAGGTATTATTGACTTTCTGCCCCCACTGTTCCATCATGATGACAGATTCAGCCCATGCCAGGCAGAGAGGTTGATGGGCTGTGCAAAGGTGATGGATTGGTTGTCAGTTGTTGGTCCTTGCTGGAGAAGCGTGAGGGGCCCACTGTCCATGTCCCATGGACCCCTGACCTGCACGCACTCACACTCACACTCGCACTCACACATACCCTTTTTACTTAATGAGGTGTAATTTTTTTCTCATTCCAGAAAAACACCAAAGACACCATCTGTGCAGAATTGAGTAGGTTTAATCAACGCTGATTTATTTGAGTGAGATTGAGATTGATTCATGGGTTTTCCAGTGTGGATGTTTGCTGTTGTTAGTTTTTTACCGTGACCATTATCACAATGGCAGCCTTCATTCTACACAAAGACAAACTGATGTTTGTGCAGAACCTGTGCCATTTCATGTATGATTCCTCATCACATGCATGTATCCCTATTGGGTATTTTTTTTTTCTGCCATCCAACCAGGAGTTCATGATGTGAATGATATGTCAGGTCTCTCTTGCTTTTAAGAGACTTTAATTTTTTTTAAAGACTGCTGTCAAGGTGGTTCCTAACCTGTTAGAACATCCCTCTGAAAAAACTCAAGTCCCACAGAACCAAACTGACAGATTTACTGCTCCTCCTTGGGTGCCCCCATATGGAACCATAGCAGCAGCCTGCAGGTCCACGAGGTGACCTTCTGTTGTGCAAACAACAGCATGGCATTCAAACATAACTGTTTAATGTAAATATACAGCTGTCTTGAAGCGTAAATAAGCAAAAATAATGACTCTATGTAAATGTCTCTGCAACAAGTCAATAATTTAACGTCATCTAATGCTGGTTGAGAGGCCTTCTGGAGTTCAAAATGTTCTCACAAAAGCAACCACTTGTGGTTGCAAACACTCACAGCCTTTGCTTACTGTGGACCTTTTTGCCTCCGCCTAGCATGTTTCAGTGCACTGTACCAGCATGTCCTACATTTCAAGACTCTATTTGTTCAAGCTTATCTCCTGGTGCTGCTTGAGGACACTGGAAAATTTAGAAATAAGCATATCTGAGCTTGCTAAATTCATTTATAACACAGTCATTACGTTGGATTATCCCCACACTGGTGATTTGTCACATATTTCACAGTAATGGATATATTCCCAGCAGACTTCATGAAGCCTCCCCAAAGATGTTGGCCATCAAGCAATATATCAAAGATAATAATATATTTTATTTACGGGCACCATTCAGGACGCTCCCCTCACCTTACATGAATTAAACGACTTAATAAATTATAAAAACAAGAATAATATAAGAAACTAACACAAGACAAATTAAAAGGAGTAACAATAAAATAACAATTCATGAAAAAGAAATCGAGAGAAAGCTAATATATAATATATGCTTGCAAAAGGCACGTTAGCTTTGTTTGTCATCGGTCTGAGAAAAGGATTAAAACAAATTAAAACAAAGACCTAAACAAATTATAGCAGTAATAGTAACTCCAGCTTTCTTTAGGTAGCCATGAAATTTGACAGAAACCTCTCAGTGAGGCTGTAGCAGATGCAGTTGCAATGTGAATAAAGGACTTCAATCCACTTTAAGAGGAGTGGTTGTATGTGTTTGTTTTGAAGTCTTACACAGAGTATATCTATCAAACATTATGCAGTGACCTTGATATTTCGTTGTCATATAAAGCTGCATATGGTTTATGCAGAAACGTGGCCTTCACGATTATCCCATCCCATCACTCATTTGACAGATGTATGCATAGAGAGCAACTTGACAAGGTGCAATGAATGATTCATATGGCAGAGGCATAAAGATCACATTCTTCAAATATATCTGAGTCAGACAGTTTTTGGTATGCTGGAGGAAAAGCTGGTGCATTGTCCCCTCTTCTGTCCTGCTCGTGGATGTCCTGTGGTATATGGAGTAATCTGGGCATGAGCAGCCTTGGTGAAAAATACCCAGTAGATCCAAATGCATGAGTGACACGCGGCTCCCTGAGAAGTCAGTAATTATATCCTCTTGAGAAGCCCAACAGTGTCCTACATCTTCCTTGGCAGAGTGAGTGCAGTTACAGTCATTCTGATAGTGAGATATTTCTTTTTTCCTCACTCCCATGGTGCTGGGCCCCTGATCCACTGCGATTCAACTGGGAAGTTTCGGACGAAGGTCCTTGACAGTTTGACTGCTGTATTCACTTGTACATTGCAGTGAAATTGGATTAATAGCACAGAATGCCGCAATGGCACACGCACTGTAAGGCTGATGAGGATGCCCATTAGCGGTCTCTAATCGTCTAATGTTTGTGACCTAGATTTTTACATTTTGTTTTCAGGACACAATGAAAGCCAGATTGTTATATCTGTAGTGACTACTGTACATCTAAGAAGACCATAACCTAGCCCAGGGCTGGGCAATCTTACTCAGAAAGGGCCGCTGTGTATGTGGGTTTTCGCTGCAACTCCCTAATTAGATTACTAATTAGAGGATGATTGGCTGAAGAGCCCTCAGCTGACCTAAAGGTTATCCCAAAACCCTGAATACACACTGGCCCTTTGCGGATAAGATTGCCCACCAGTGACCTAGCCAGTGCATGATACTGAGGTCATTACTCATGGTAAGCTGCTAATATTCACATTCATATTTCCTGTGGCTTCCTATAGTCATGAAACATTTGAATCAAGCGCTGTGGGCATACCACTCATTTGTTAAATTTCAGGGGAATTAAGTTAGTTAATCCTTTCCGTTATCTGGGGCAGTCATTGTCTTATCTCTTTTTGACCAAGAGTATTTGGAATCTGAAAGTGTGTCGTTTTTTTTATTATTACTTTAGTGTAAAATGGAGCATTTCCCATTATCTGGGTTTTTTCTGCTACAGTAATAGCAGGGTGAATGTTTCCTGTTCAGAAATCCCTGTTGATATGGACAAGCTTAACTTAGTTTGTATGTTGATGTTTTTATGGTTGCCAGGTACAGATAAAAAGGGGGAAACATTTTAAATGATTCTTTGCAAGGTCTTTATACTTATTGGAATGATATTCTTAAATAATTCATTACATGTAAGGCCGCTGGCAAGGGAAATGGACTGAAGTGACTGGAAGAATGTAAGGACAAGTTTATAGTGGTTTTGGGGTTTTTACAATGAAGGGAGTTAAACAGGAGAACAATAAAGCTGTTTCTAGTCTAGCAGAGAAGGACAGAGGTGCAGAAAACGGGAAATGTTTGGGGAAGTATGACCAGCTGCTCCGGCTGACAGAGAGAAGATAGAAGCCATATATTATTACAGTTTTTTGTGATTTCTTAGACACTATCTCTGAAACAATAGGCCTTTATTGCAGAACTCTACTCACTAACCGCAGAACCTTACGCTAAACCAGCAAAACATTATACATCTCTTGAAAAAGTAAACAGCTCCTTGTGTTTTCACATCAATACTGTACACACAGACCATCAAATGAATTTGTTAAAAACACTTGTGGCTTTAGCTTTACCTGTGTGCAGAGCATAGCACTTTGCAAAGTGCTGTCATACATGTAGCAAACACACATACATGTACACAGCTATCCAGATGTGTAGCGCTTGGATGCGTATTCCCATCATAACACATTATCAATACAAATAAGCTTTTCTTTTTCTTCAAAATGTTCTAACACTGCTCAAACAACAAAAGAACAGTAGAAGACAAAAACCTTTGTGCTAGGAAAAAAAATATATCAGAAACTAGGCTAAATCTTCATGTTCTTAATGTGGAAAGGTATTTGGAAAAATAGTATAGGAATGTAGAGATCAGTGCTAGAAGTGTGTTATAAAATTACAAATTGAGTGTAAAGCAGAGAATGTGCCTTAATTTTGGCACACTAGGTAAATGCATTGGCTATATGTGTTAGTGGTTTCAGAGACAGTTCTTTAAGAATCACTGATACTGTTTAAGCATTCAGGATCTGTTACCTGACTCTAGCCTAGATCTTTCATTTATGATTTTACTTTTGACTTGGAAGGTGTGTAATTAGCGTGGCCTTGTTTGCTTGTATTAATGTCTCCATGTTATCTTGAATGTTCATCCCTAACAGCTGCAGTGAGTGGTATTCAGAGAGTAATAGATGATAGAACTCTGGTGAAAATGCAGTGTGCAGTGCAGCAGTGAGTGCTGACATGAAAACCAGGCTCCTTTGAGGAACAAGATGGCCTGTGTTTATATCCCCTCTAGCTTTTTGCTGGTCATTTGCATTTTACAGCATCATGGGCACAGATAATCCTTTTTTGATGTCTTGTTTTCCAACATTTTGTCAGATCTAAATGCAATTAATTCCATTTAGTGGTATTGATTTATCTGAAGCGTTCATGTTGTCATCTTGCCTGCTTTTGCTGGCTTAAACATTCATCAGCTTAATGCCATTATTAAAGGTAATGAACAAGGCCACTCACCAAGTTCTCAGTGTTTAAACATTGGTGCGTCACTGATGATCCCAAATTAAGATGGAAATTGCATTTTGCAATTTTCAAGTGGAAGCTGCCATGTTGTTCTAAATGTACAGTACATTACAGATAAAGAGTTTATAGTCTTAGAGGGTTAGTACCAGTGGGACGGTATTTTGCATAATACGTAATTTCAGTGACTCTGCTCTGATTAGTTTAGTTTGCAAAGGCAAAGAAAGAAGGAATAATAAACACCAATAGACAGAGCAGAGAGTAAATGATCCTGGAGGGTACAGACTTGTGGAGTGATTACAGTCATTCTCAGAGTGAAGACTGCCTTCAGAGCACATGATTCGGCCCTGTGTGTCTAACTCAAAATGGTCAAATGGTAGGTCACTACAAAAAAAAATCAGTAATTTGTAATGTCTTACAAGAGAGGTTAGCTAAACAGAAGTCAATGTTATGTTAACCTTCTTATATCCATTCTCTGCTCTTCAGAGAAATCAGTGGAATACAGCATTACTACAGGAATCTGGGGAACCACACAGATTAATCATGAGGAACAACCACAGTCCTGCTCAGCAGTCAGCCTGAGCTCTATCAGACTAGGGAGCGTGATCATTCAGGGTCATAAAGCCTGCTGGGAACGCCATTGAAGTAATTGGATGTAAAGCTTACCACAATTATCAACGTTAATGAAAGAATGTTAGCAGGCAGAAGAATGTAGCGAGTAACAAATTACTCAACCAGCGGATTCCATGTGGAGTAGCATTAAGATGCTGTTAAACAACAATTTCACTTAAATAACATATAAAGTGAGACACAGGGTAAGACAAGGAAACAGAAGCAATGACTTACAGCTTTTTCCAATCTACACTATATAGCAGAAAATTTTAATGCTGAAGACACTGTAGAATTTTGGATTTTTACATTTAGATGGTCGTAGTTTCACTCAATTATGCTCATCAAATCTAAAATGACTTTTCTGTTACAGTCAGAGACAAATGCTGGCAGTATTGCAGAGGGTTTGAAACTGGCCGCCTGATTTGTTAGCTATCAAGTTGAAAATGGTGCCTGGTTTAGTATGGACTAATGCCCCCTTATCCAGGAGTGTCGGAGAGCCAGAACTCAAAGTCATTTCAAATTGTTGATGCAGACTGCCGACTTTAATGGCCAATTCTGTTACCCTGGATACTTGTCAGTCTGACTGCAGACTCTGCTAGAAGGGCTGAAACTGAAATGACTTGCTAGACTTAAGTTAAAACAGGCTGCCACAGGTGTCATGTTGGTATTTTGGGTCTTCTTCCGCTCATGGTCATGACTCATGGATGCTTATAACAAAAGAACAGCTATTCCAAGGCAAAACTCATTTTAATATGGCATCTTTAAGGCAGAGATGGGGAGAGCAAGCAGCTTGCCTGCTGAGACCTGAATGCAGTCGCCTCTGGAGGATGTCTGGAGGTCAAGCTATTCTATAAGGATTTCTTGGGCTGTTCTCATGACTGAATATAAAGCAGTGAGTTTGTCTGCCTGCAGTGAGAGGCATGCTGTGTGTTGTGGGGTGCTCCTGCACAACTCACTGTAGAAGTGCAGTGAAGCTCAGTGGAAATTAAGTAAACTCACCACAAAACCAGGAAAGAGAACCTTTATTTGCCATTTGTGCAAGCAGATATACTGGAATGTGTTTTTTGTTTTGTTTTCCATCTTGCTCTTTTTTTTAACAAACAAATACACATACACTCTCTCTCTCTCTCTCACACACACACACGGGTTTGTATTTATATGTTTGTGGGGACTCTCCATTCATTCCTATGGGGAAAACTCTAATACCAACATGATGACCTTAACCCCTGCCCAGCCCTAACCTTATCCATAAGTAACCAAACCAGATATAAAACTTGTGGCATTTTTACTTTTTTGATTGTACCTACAGATCTTTGTGGGAACCTGAAAAATAGTTCCTGCAATGTCAAAATAACAGGTTTTTATTATATTGTGGGGAACATTTGATCTCCACAATGTAATATGAACATAACCCACACGCACACACACACACACACACATGCACATAAAATACTTTCACTAACATCCAGTACATTTGCATCAGTGTAGTGTGTAATGCTGAAAACATTGGGGAAATGGCTCTGACCTAAACTGAGCCCAAAAGAATGAATACTGATGTACTACCCACATATCCACTTAATATAAAGAAAAAAGTTTCCTCAAAATTAAAGTTCTGTGTTGGAACCTGGGGATGGCAGTGAATTCAGGAACAAAGTCCACACGGGGCCTTTACGTAATGTTCCTGCATGCTGCATGTTCACAGATGAACAACTGTAGCTGTCCCTTGCAGACAGAAACATTCTGTTCTGGGTTGTACTATAAATCCTTTTTGGTAGATTGTACAAAATTGCTTTAAAAAATGTTTTTCTCCCTCTCTGTAATATACTTGCATATTTCATGTCTCTTGAAGCTATTAAAGTAATTTCTGGTATTTACTGCCTATAAAATACAGGCTGTATTATTTATTACGATTTAAATAATTGACCATTTGGCTAATTATCTGGGAAAGCCAGTTATCAAGCGGGTTTTACTCAAATGTGCCCTGAGCTATTTTAATGTAAATTCTTTGAGGGACGTATTAAACTTCCAAGGTGACTGAAGAAGGTTAGGTGAAATAATATCATTAGTAATTTGAACTCTTGTTATGGGTTAATACAAAGTCAGTTTAATGCAAAATATTTATGTTCAAATTTTAATCCTGTAAACGTACATATAGGTTTTGCCATTGTTTGATCATGCTAAACATTTGCAGAACTAGTCCCATACTGACTCTGATGGTGGGAGACAGATAGAGGAAACTGAAAAAGACAGCTAGTTACTAAGGGTGTTTTCACACTTGGTCCCTTTCAGCCCTGAAAATGAACTAAGAGCGATTAGTCAGCAGTCCAAGCAAACTCAGACCTCTCTGAAACAGTCTGAACTGAGGTGGTCTCAGTTTGGTTTACTTCAAGTCTTCGTTGTGGTTCGCTTAACTGGTGCATTGTGAACACAAAGCAATCCAGGGTGGCTTCATTGTATTTCAGCCCTCTAGGTTTGCCATAGATAGATCACATGCTATTGCTCTGGGATGCTCGCGAAAATAAATACAGTAGATGAAACCATGGTTTAGAACTGAGGCCCCGTCCGAACTAGAACTAATGAAATTCACAATGTGAACACAAACAAAACTGAATCCCTTTTCTGTTGGTCCACTTTCTGCTCTACTTATACATTACATAAATAAAATGTGATTTTTGTGTAAATACATATGGTAAAATTTAATTGATAAATTACGCACAGTAAGACATTATGAACATTAAATACAGTAATAATATAGCACATTGAACGCCATTACAGTACTGTACTCTCTCAGATGAAAAGGAACCTGAAGTTTTAGCCTGATTCTCAAGAGATAATATCCAATGAAAAGTGATAACGGGGAAACGGAAATCATGCTCTCTATACTCCTCAAAGGATGAAGAAATAATGAAAAAACACAGGCTGCTGTTACACATTTTACAATGAAACATATAGTATCATGTACCTCTACATAACCTGTAATGAGGATAATTTATTTGTTTAAAAATTTCTTAACCAATTGTGGCTAATCGCTGACTTCGTTATTCTGTATTCGTTTGGCGTGCAGTTTGAAACTTTCTGTAATTTTTTAACTTTTGTTTGGACCACGGTGATTTTTTAAAATCATATTTAGCCAATGTCATTATGCCTAACCATTATGTCATTTTAAAAAAAAAAAAACATTAAACATTAATGATCTTTAACATTGTAATCGTTTTGTCTTTATGTGGTAGAAATTTAGAAGAAGTCAGTTTAAGAGTCTGACAAAACTTTATTATCGCAAAGCTTTGTGGGAACAGACACTCAGCAATATTTCATGCATCTCATGATCTGCTCCCCAAACAACAAATGCATACATGTTTTATAGCCAAAAACGCGACAGTTTACAGTCTACAGACAGTTCAGGGAGGGGTCAGATATCTGTAGACACCAGCTACTTTTGCTTATAGAGGTCCAAGGCAGTGCCAACCTATAGAAGCCGGTTCTTCTCATGGTTTCACTACCTCATCTCGACAAGCTGTTTCCAGTTACTCTCTTCATCTTACTTCCCCTATATTCCCTTATGCCGCTCTCTACTTATCCTTCACATATGACATCAGCACAGAAATTTTTAATATTGGTATCTGTAACAGTTCTAACTTCTTGGATCAGGTCTGCACCTTTTTCCGGTCTTTTTGCAGATTAAGCTATCGTATGTTAGTTCCTCATAAAGTGCTTCTAATTTTAAAAGTGAAAACCCATTACTTCAGCAATCTTGCATTATTGCATTACATGTTTAGTATAATAACTATTCCAAAGCAGCATTTAATCATTATAATCATTGTAATTAAATCAACAGTGTCATTATGAATTTCTTTGGTGATTATTAATTGAAATTACAATTGTATTTGTGTTATCATCGATTTTTCTACCACACGTAATCTTTTGCATGTTTGTGTGCTGCTGCGAGGCACATTATACTGTCTTGATAATGAGGCTTTAAAATAACAGTGAAATTACTGCTGCATTGACTTCAGACCAGGTTTTTGTTGGTCAATAGTGGAATCCCTTTCCGTTCCCTCAAAATAACAATGAACCAACAATGCACTTGATTCCGCCTCATTTTAATATCAGCAACCCCACAGGCTCCCTGATGAGTGCAAGTACCTTTGCTATTTAAACGGCGTGGTCCCTGTACCGGTCTTGTGCTAGCAAAGACTCTTGCGCTGCAATTGGCACTTGCATAAAACACCCCAAAGCAACAGCTCAGAGCATGTAACCATGTCAGCAAAGCCAGGTACAGAGAGACGAAGAAAAGGCCATGTGTGTGCAGTTGTGGGAAAGAGAGGGTGAAATGACATAAGTGTACTACCACTATAGTACTGGCACCTGAATGGAAAAGTGCAGATCCATTATAGTAGCAGCATGCAGATTAAGAACTAAAGACAACAAGAACTATGACTGTTTCCAGGCTCTTTTGGGTGCCATAGAGTGTGGCTATAATTTCAAGTTTGTGGCTGGGAGTGTGACCCCCTTAGGAGCTTCAGTTTCTTAGCTGTAAGCCCCAATTCTTCCCTGGATGACTGTGTGTGTAACTAATATTGTTGGTCTCTGGCTTTGTTTGTCAGATAAGCTACTGCATTGACATGGGACCAATGTAAATGTGTACAGCTGAACTTTAGAATTTTACTGGAAATTCAATGACTGCACCTGCGAACGCTGTAGTTGTTCAGTTTCTCACAGTGTTATCCCACTGAAATAAGATAAACTCCTCCATTGAAAATACTGAAGTTGGGACTTTAAGAAGTGAGATTAAATTAACCTGAATGACAACAAATACTTTTGCCATGACCCATGCACTGCAGGAAGAAAGGCTTGTGCACAATGGTCCAAGCCACCAGACTATATTGAATTGGTGAACACAGGACTGGTTATTAGACATCAAAGCTCTGGTACCCAGAGTACAATGCATGGCTCTATTCATTATCTGGTTCCCTCTAAATGGCACCTGAATTTCTCCAGAAAGTAGGTTCACTATATTTGCCATAAATACTCTCCATACCAAGAGTTTGTTAAATTCTCACAAGTCTGAGAAACATCTGAGAAGTTCTTTGTTACGTACCTATGAAAATTCACAATTGCCCATTATTCATCCTGAAGTGATATTACAGCACTTGTGATTCTGATCACGGATGGTCTGTGTGAGCATTATAAACCTCATGTAAAGCATAGATGTTCTTACCATGTCAAGAGAGAGTCTGGCTCTTTGCCTGAGGATAGTATTTTCCTGATAAAGGATGTAAAGCACAGAATCAAGCATGATAAAATAGTGAAACTGAAATATGCGCATATATATATGTATATATAAATGATATAAACTGAAAAATGTATACATTAGCAAGTGCTCAGTGTTTTACATGAGGGAATATTGTAACAGATACACATTGTGTTGACTGTCACTTTTCCAGTATGCTCTTACGGTGCATTATTATAGGGGCTGTGTGACTAATAAAACCACCATCAAATACTACAACACCTGATTAATTTTCAGTATCTTACTTAATGTCATTTTATTCATTTTATTCCAGAGGGAGACTTTGGCAAGTGCTTGTATTTCAGGCTCCCCCACCCCTAAAGAGACATTAGATTTCTGTTAATTTACCCAAGCTGATTGCTTCATCTAGCAGATATAGTTTTGTCAGCTTCGATTTATGCAGACGGGAGTTCTTCGGAGGGGTATTCTAAGGAAAGTTTATTAAATATTGATAAGGCAGATTCAGGTTTTGATGATTTAATGACTTAATTATTTAAATCATTCTGTGGAGAATGTCGGAGCACCAGCTGTTCTGTCAAGGTTTCAGCAGAAAATGTCATTTTACCAACAGCAGATCTGTCTGTTTCCAGTGGGGGGTGGTACTCTCTGCCATGGGCCGCCTCGCATAAAAGAATCTCCATTGTACCATTAAACTGGGGTAGGAAGCCATTGATGAATACTTACTGCATCACTATTGTAGATGTAAATTAGGCCAGTTAATGAATTACTTCAATTAAAAGACTTTCTTTTGACCAAGCACTGTCTTTTTTATAATGGGAACATCAAACAATTACAAACTGCTCCTGTGTCAGAAAAAGGTATTTAATCTACATAAGCAGACACAGTTGCGGACGGGAATGGATGGACGTCTGTTATGCAAAGCGGGGGACATGGGGTCTTTTGTTTTTCATAATGTCAGTCACATGACTTCAACTTTTTTCTGCAGCATGAAAATGTGTCTTTTATTGTGCAAAGCCCTTGCCCCTGATAAGAATTAATTCACATTTTCAGAATGCATCAATATTTGAGCTGCAATGGCACACACACACACATAGATATATAATGAATCAGAAAATTGTTTGCCTCTGAGGTATGCATTTGGTAAGTACAGGAGCGTGTGTTTGGTACTGTGCGCTGTTTTCATAGCTTCATACTTATCTTGCTCGCAGCTATTCATGAAAGATGCAGACCTTTATAAAATTTACATCAAAATCAAAATTGTTCCTAAAGGAAACATACCCTTTGTTCAATGTAGGTAGAATGAACCCTTTACAAAGGATAAGAGCAGCAGCCAATGTCTGTAGAGTGGAGGGAGCAATAAGGCTCCTTCTTGTCCAATTTGAACAATGGACAATAGGAAACGCAGGCTGTGTGAAAGAAACCCAACCGGTGGTTTTTCTGTCCTAATTATTGTCCCCACTGGGAGTTGTTCAATTACAATGTTTTACGGTTTTTCCAACAAGACAAAGAAGTAATGGTGGAAATAATGTCAGGTTGACATAGCTCCTTTCTCTCCGTTTGTATTTGCAAACAAATGGCAGTATTTTTTTTTTACATGAAAACAATTATAAACCAGTTGAGGCATCTGGCCACCATCTGGATAAATCGGTAAATTATTATACTGCATTACTCTCAGCACTGTTTTCCCCCCAGCTGTGTTTTGGGATGGTAGGTAGGGCTGGGAATAAGGGGGCTGGGCTGAGCAGGGAGTCTCCTGTTCAGCTCAGAGCTATGGAATCAAAACACAGGGAGCAAACAAAATAGAGAGAGAGGCTGGGGAGCTACAAGCAATGGGAGGCGGCGCTGGGGGAGAAAGCGCAAGGTGTAAATTGAAAGTCAGAGGTCTCCAGCCAAGCTTAGTTACCTGGAGATTAAGGTCTCTGAAGAAGCTCCTGGCAGGAAAAGCTGTAGAGGTGTATTGATTTGTGTGGAAGGAGGAGCTCGGGCCAGTTGTGACTGACCTGGAAATGTGTAACAGAAAGATGGAAGAGCACCGCAGGATGCTATATATGCTAAGGAAATGGCCCTGTTGGAGAAGGAGCCTGTTAATGACACACAGTTTGTCAAACTGTACCTGGAGAGTAATCTGCAATAGCTGGAGTTCCTTAGATAAGGAGACCTAGATTTCCTTGATTCTGCGTTCATGCTGATCATCCCCAAGGACAAATACAGAGCAGTTATGAATGCATAAAGTGTTTATTAGTGTCCAGGAAACATTTTACACTCACAGACTCACAGTATTCATTCATAAATCACAGGAAAGCATACTTGGCATTACTTTAGGCTTAATAACTTTCCATGTGATGACCAAAAACAAAAGAAATTCCACATTATATCCTGGTGTACACCAGCAGCACTGCCTGTGTTGTACTCCGAATATTTTGTTCTGCATAAACACAGACCTTGTGTCTGTTTGCGTTTGCAATGACACACACTCTGACAGCACAGCACAATGTCATCACTTCCTTTTCTGATTGCAGCCGCTAAGGCCACAGGGTGTCATTCCTTAATAAGTCCAGTGGTGTGGTGGACTGTCGCTGATGATGCCTAAAAAGCGTTGTAGGTCTGGGCGAAGTGGAGCGCCATGTCTGCTACTCTGCGTGCTGCTGAATAATGCATTGTCCACCAGCAGCAGGTTGCTGTTTCCTTGTCAGTAAGGTAAACAAGGGTGCTCTACACGTAGGTACCAGCCTGGCAGTTTCAGTTTCATATTTTCTTAGCAGATACGTTTATCCAAAAGTTTTTAGAAATAAAACAATTCATTGACTCAGTTCCATTTCTGCTTATTTCCTGTGTCATTCTGTGCTCATTATTCAGCTCAATGATATCATATCATTTCCCCTTGTGAGAATGTGTGACCCCCTTTTTCTGAATCTTTTCCTTCCTGTGTCATCCAGTAGAGATCTATGGATAGCAGAACTTGCCCTAATGGATATGGCTGCTGTTGTGTAGCATAGAAAGGCATGTGTTTTCCCACCCCTTACTGTATGTTATCGTGTATTGTTAATGCTATGAAATAGTTTTAAAAATGCTATATGTCATGAAGCAGTTCTGGCTATTATATGTAGGCCTTTATTCCTTTGTATATTACTATCATTCATTGGAGATGTTTTAATCTTATTTGCTCTTGTAATTTAGCTAACTAGTTAGTATATTTTTGAGCTATTTCTAGGTTGTAGATAGTCATTCGCCACAGGGTGGACAGTAGCAAGGAACCACAAGTCTAGATTTTTGCCCCCTTACGCTTCTTTTATCTAATTATGAGAATAATATTCCCGGTTTTGTCTTATGATTAACATACCTGCCATCACTCCAGTTTTTCCCAGGCCTGAAACAACGCTTTACGTAATAACAGCGTTTATGTAATAACCCTACGAAATGTAACAAATTTTCATTTCATTATGTAATAGCACCTGCATTCTGTAATAATATGCCACATTTTGCAATGGACAGCTTGAACTCAATATGTAATAAATTTCCCCATATTTTGTAATAAATTACAAATACATATAGCATATTTACATATTCTTGTTTTTTATTTGTTTGTTTACTTATGTATTTACCCCCATCCAAAAAAAAAACCTGCCATATTTTAAACCTAGATGTTGACAGGTATGGATTAGGTCATAACACTTCTGGATCTTTTCATCTACCTCCTCCGCGCCCTTTGCCAATGACAAAAGATGGAATCAGCACCAGCTGACATCCATTTACCGTAACTTCCCGTATGGCAAATAGGGCCATGCACCAAGGTCTGTCCCTGGGCAGATTTAACTGCCAGTTACAGCAATTATAGACAGGAACTTGCCGGAAGTGCTACCTGTCTTGTGTTTGTGGATATGACCTGCAGTCATTTTCAGCTACAGTACTAAAGATGGAAGTGATGTGTCTTCACTTTGCACTTTCAGATGTGATCGGGCCACCATGTGATCTATGGCCTCTGTCACAATCATATTGAGATACTCGATATTTTTGTAATTGAAGAATGTCTGTATTACTGTGTTAACTATGAATTGAGGTTGCTCATAATTCTCTATTATGTTTATATCTTGTTAACTTGACGAAATAAGATGATGAAATGTATTAGAATTTTTTAAAAGCACGAAAATGCAAAATTACTCAATTAAGTTTTTCATTAGAAGCATTTGATACAAGCTCTGTAGAAAGTGGAACGTTTGTTAGATTAATACATCGTAGATATTTTGCAGTCTTTGCTTTCTGACCTTAGGAACTGTAATAAATAGGTGCAGTGATCTTGAACACTGTATGAAATAACCTAGAATGAATTAAACTAATTATAGCAAGCATGGTGATTGTTCTAGAATGAACGGTGTGGATAAAGGGGAAGATTGTTGTTATTCTGACTACGTTCTTTCTAGTTGATTACACAATTTTTAGTGCGTAAGTTTAGATTTTATGCTAAAAAGCTGGTCTTGTGATTTATAAGGAACATGGGATTTTTGAGGTGCATTGAGGCCATTTCTCTGTATATTCTTGCATTGAGCCAAAGAACAAGAAAAATGGATGTTAGAAGTGCCGTAACAGTTAAATTCTTGAATGGTTAGTAAGCCAATTATGATGCAGTTGTCTCTTAAAGAAATCTGAAATCT
The DNA here is from genome assembly GCA_026776945.1 of Isichthys henryi. NCBI lineage: Eukaryota > Metazoa > Chordata > Actinopteri > Osteoglossiformes > Mormyridae > Isichthys > Isichthys henryi. The sequence continues at coordinate 21,620 of JAODJX010002976.1, forward strand.
GAACAGATTTTTGGAGGCTCAGAGATTTCTTGATGATTAACTCATCAGAATGATCATAGTTTTTGTGGCAGAGTCATTAGCCCTCTCATCACTAGGATATACTTTATTGATGAATTCTCAGTGAGACATTTTCAGCCAAAGTCATGGCTTTGTACAAATGTCCTTGTTAACTGCATCATACTTGAACTGAGTACACAGGTACCCTCTTTTTTTATCACTCTGGGTTATTGCATCTCAACTTATGCCCTGTTTGTTTTTTAATAATTACGGGAAGTAATTCTGTTTTCCGCTTCATATTAACATCGAGTAGCATGTCTGGAATTTTACAACATGATATGCTTTTTTGGTGATGGGGACAGTTTACTGACAGGTATATTTTTTCACTAGCGGGCTGGACTTTTTTGGTTCTCTTTTTCTCACACATTGCTGGCTGCCGTTCTTTTTTTTTTTTGTAAAACCTGATGCTATGCAGTTTCCTTTTATATGTAAGCGGGTTCCCCCGCAGTCAGTGGCTATCTTTGTTAACTGTGAATCAATGAGAGCCAAAGGAGGTTACTGTGTGGGTGTGAGAGGAATACACAAAGAATTCCCCTGGAACCCATCCAGAATGGGGGGATACCAAAGAACATAAATGACTGTGAACATGTACTATAGTAAAAATTAATTGCCATCTCTCTGCAAAGAGGCCTTCGGTGTTGCTGTGCTCACCGACACATCATCATTAGCATATCTCTTTCACAGGTAGCTGTGAGTTGGTGCGTGGGCAAGTTCAAAATACAAAGGCTGGCCTAGGTCTTGCTCTGTACAGCCTTGTAAAATCAACCTCTAAAAGAAATCCAATCTAAAAGACATTTAACTATAATCATTTAAAAATGAGCCGTCTGTGAGAATTGTGCCCATTTAAGCTCTTATATTGAGGTGCTATCATGGTATGACAAGCATTACTAAATCTCCGGAAGGTGGACCCATTGCTGGAATATCTTGAGGTGTGCTGTTGCCCTTTATTGAGTGAGCTGCTTTTGTTCCTTACTCAAGGGAGTGAGTCTGCAAGAGCAGCTGTTAATACTCCACCTGGTTACTTCATTGAATAATTTAAACTACTCTTCATTTATCTCTTGTTATCCTCTGTGTCAAGATTTTCAGTACCATCCATAATTCAACCAAGAGTTTGAAAGTAAATGGACTTCTGGGATCAATATTAAAGTAGCAGAATATGACTACAGTGCAAGTTCCCATTTTATGCTATTGCCTGTAGTGCCCATCTGGACAGAAGATATCACCCAGTCAAAAGTGTAGTATATCTGAATTCAATAAATCTAATAAAATAAATGATCGCTACCCCTGGCTCTGTGCATTTGGAGTTTGAGTGACTGAGTAGACTAGCATCCCATCCCAGCAACCCTTGCCTTATTTCTCTTTGGCTAGGCTCCAGGCCCACCACCACCATCTGCTAGATAAGTTTGTATGGAAGTGATGGATGGATGAATGGAAAACAAATTCTTGTGTAACATAATTGCCATAATACTTTGGTACATTGTGTTAAGAATGCAGATTATTACTTCATATATACGCACTGGACTTGTATTACCACTCTGCAATGGATTAAGGTGCTTAAATGGACTGGTATACTGACCAGCCATAACATTAAAGTGATCTGCCTAATATTGTCTAGGTCACTATCCCCCTTGTGCTGCAAAACAGCTCTGACCCATCAAGGCATGGACTCCAGAAGAACTCTATAGGTGTCCTGTGGTATCTGATATCAAGATGTCCTTTAAGTCTCGTCAGTTGTGAGGTGGGACCTCCATGCATCAGATGTTTTTGTCCAGCACATCCCACAGGTGCTCAATCAGATCGAGATACGGGGAATTTGGAAGCCGAGTCACCACTTTGAGATCTTTCTCACGTTCCTCAAACCATTCATAAACAATTATTGGAGTATTTCAGGTTGCATTATCCTGCTGGAAGAGGCCACTGCCATTGGGGAATACTGTTGTCATGAAGGGATGTACTTCATCTCCAATAATTTTTAGTAGGTACATATCAAAGTAACATCCGCTTGAATGCCAGGACCCAAGGTTTCCCAGCAGTACGTTGCCCACAGCATCACACTGCCTCCACCAGTTTATCTTCTTCTCATAGTACATCCTAGTGCCATCTCTTCCACAGGTAAACGACGCATACATTCCCGGCCATCCACATGACGTAACAGAAAACGTGTCTCATAAGACCAGGCCGTCTTCTTCCATTGCTCATTGGTCCAGTCCTGATGCTCACATGCTCATTTTAGGCAGTTTCATTGGTGGACATGGGTCAGCATGGGTACTCTGACTGTTTTATGGCTACCAGCAAGCTGCAATGCACCATCTTCTGACACCGTTATATCATAGCCAGTAAACTGGAAACACTCCCACAAGACCTGCTGTTTTTGAAGTGCTCTGACACAGTCGTCAAGCCATCACAGTTTGGCTCTTGACAAATTTGCTTCGATCCTTATGGATGACTATTTTTCCTGCTTCCATCACATCAACTTCAAGAATTGACTATTCCTTTTCCTTATAAATAGTGGCACTCTTGACTGATGATATTGTAACAAGATAATCAATGTTATTTACTTCATCCTGTGAGTGGTTTTAATGTTATGGATGATCGGTGCATACTGTACCAGCAGATGCCATTTCAGGCTATGAGATTTAAATATGGAGGAAATGAAAGTTTGTACATACATATAGCACTACTATGGCCTACTAGGTGTCTTCTCAAGAATTGCTCTGATATTACTTTGCTTTTCTCATTAAGTTTATACCCTTGAAAATAGCTGGGAAGAGTAGAGCGTAATTAGGGAGGTATGGGGAAGAGGGCAGAGGAATCGTAGCATCAAAGTGAAGCTGTGTGCCTTTTTCTATAAGAGAAGGACCACCAGTGAAATGTGCATGACATGGAGTACAAAAATAATTAGCATAATGGTACAAAATGTATGCGTTAGAATGCTATAAATATACAGACAATGTCACTGGAATTTTCCATACAGGGGATGAGCAGAATGAAAGTACAAGTGGAGTTGTTTCCATTCCAAACATCTTTTGTTAGCTTTGTAACAGAAAGACAGACTTTTTGTCAACATTTGAATGCTTTAGTACAATGACTGGGTAATAACTATATGACATAAATGATGGAGAAAAAAATGCAGCAGTTTATAGCATTATCAGTCAGGTCAACCAATGTGTCACGATTAATGTAGCACATTTCTACAGTTTTAAGCAAGCATATTTACCAGTCAGGCATTCAGATTAAGGAACAGGAGGTCAAAAGATTTCTGGGTTGTCCGTTTGCTTTATCACAGACACTCTTTGTATGGCTGTGTGGCTCTTCCTGTATCTTCGTGTATGTGCTGCCCTGCATGTCAGCTGAAATATCTTGCTGACAACTGCGTCTGACTTTGCTTGCTTGTAATGTTTATGTTAAACTGCCCAAAGTAAACGAATTAAAGGTTACGGACCTTAAAGACCCCTTTGACCTTGCAGTGGAAATGCAGGCATAGAAAATGGATGTATGTATGAATGGATATCAATACTGGTCAAATACTGATGATTAATAGCTGACTTTTCTACTGATGTTAATTTGTTCTTTTAAAAATATATTTGTTAGTTGTTTGCTCATTGTTTTATTGATATATTTCATTGTAATAAAATAAAAAGTGAGTATGAAGAAAATAACTGCTCACCCTTTTACTTTGTAACCTTTTCTGGTTTCAGAAAAGCATTAAAGAACAACTGAAAACAAATGTGCATTTAATTAAAGCATTCATTATTCAACACTATATTGAACAGCTCTAAAAATGGCATCAGCCACAGTGCCTGGTTCTCCCTTGGTGCAGCGTGATGAAATATTGATTTCAGATTTGTGTCACCTGTGACAGTTTCTGAGACCTTGCAGATATGTATACTTTCCCCACAATTTATTAATAAATGGTAATAAATAAGAAATTCCCTAAGTGTATTAACCATGTAATGGTTAATGCATGACAAGCTGTGCATTATCTGTTGTTAATGCATGGCTGCAGAGGCGAAGAACCGTCTAACATGAAGCGAAGTGTCTTTAAAAAACAAATCCATGGCTTGGATTACATTAGCCCTCTAATACCATGGTTACCACACATTTGGCTTACAGGTTTATATTGTTTACAAGCAGAAACTGCATTTATTGGTATGTCCGCTTAGATAAAACAAAAGTCACCGCCATTATTCAAAAATAGTAGCAGTCTACTAATGTGCAAATTTTGACTGTCATATTTTTGTCTGATATCACCAATACCAAAACAAAACTGACTAAACTCTGAGCAACTTGCTGAGCCAACGAGGCAATGAGGTTGCTAGTGGTGAAACTTATAAGGCTTGCCAGCATAGATTAACGGAGTGACGTTACATCATTTTAATACTGTTAAAAATGAAAGCTCGATCTGCGGGCCAGGTTTAATAATGAATCTTAAGCATGTTGCAGGCCAGTACTTTCAGACCTCTTATAAGTGATGAATGAGCCGACAAAATCCCTTGTACTCCACTACAGAAAATGGCTGATCGTTCAATGCAATCATCGTAGTGTCTTTAGCTCTGGTGATGCTACAGTAACTTGGAATATTGAAAAATTTTAATATCAGTCAAGATTGACCCATCACACTGATGCCCATATCTTGATTTTTTAGCAAATATCAGTTGATACCAGTATGTTAACCAATACTTCTCTAGAAGATAGTCCTTTGCTGAGACCATAAGCCAATTTGAAATTTCTTGTTGCAAAGCCCAAATGCCAGTCTTTAGGCACTCAAAGGTAAACCAAATGTACAGTAACTTTGGCATAAGCATGTTAATGCACTCCCAAGCCATTATATGTGATTGAATGCAAGGCTACAGAAGCAAAGAACAGAACATATATATTCAGCCATTGTTTTTGTTGATTTAGCTATATGTACATCTTGTTATTCAGCTTGTTATTCAGCTACACCCAGATGGGGAATACATATGGTTTTGGTTTGCTGCTGCATCGTCATCAACACGATAACTCAAAAAGTATTTGGTCTTTTTCAAACTTTGCAGACATATTGTGGGGTGAAGATCTGGATCTCATCAAATATTGAGAAAAATTGCACCAAACCTGAAGCACTGCTGCACAGTGATGCCAAAGAGAAGGGCAGCCTTAGACACTTGATCTTGTCATCGTGACAACTCAAACATTATTTGGCTGATCTTTTCAAGACTTTGCAGATAAGTTTTATGGGTGAATATTTGGACATGTTCAGAGAAATTGCAGCAAAACTGAAGCAACGGTGATTATTGACATCAAAGAGAAGGGTGACATGATTAGAGGCTTATCTTGGTGAACAAGATATTTATTACTACTGCATGTTTATATCTATGGAGCCCTAGAGGGGCCATGGACAGTTTTTTCTTTCTTTTTTGTTAGTTTATGTGCACAATGTACTTAAGCAAGACTAAAATGTAATGGGAGACATATTATGCATTTTTATAAAGATTTGAGTGAATAAATTTACTACTGGAAAACCCATAGTATTCGCACACGTCATGTCACCAGCTAAGCTTTGTGGGCAATTGTGCAAATGAATAGGTGAAGTTTCAGAGTTATGTGTCGCTAGTAGGACTCAGGGCATTTAGGTAAAAATACATTTGCTCACTTTCACATTTCCAGTTTATCCACTTGGTGATTCTAGAAATTGTAGAGGTTGGGGAGACTGGGAGGAGTACAGATTAGATGAGGGGAGTAAGTGATGGGGCTGTTCTGGGAATACTTTGCTGTTGTTCCAATAGCATCCTCTATAGTTGGCCACAAAGCATATTTTTTGTTTATTAAGGAAAGTAGAAGAAGAATAAGTTTGGAATTGGAGACATTACTGCAAAGACTTGAGTGAATAGATTTGCTACCTTAAAACCCATAGTATTCTCACATTTCACTCCCAGTTTTGGCTTTGTGGGCACATTTTCTTTGAGAGCATGAAAAAAGTAAATCATGCACATATTTTAGGAATTTCTTGAGCTCGATTTAGTATTTCATGGTCACAAAATAAAAAAACAGCGCCCTTTCTAGTTAAAACTGGAATCGTGCACCATCCCGTTTGGGCAGGTTACATTCATATCATTTTGGTATATAATTACTAATCACATGTCTTGGTCCTCAGCCTGAAGCACCGCTATCGTGTAAGTGATATGTAGCAGTTTCTTGGAAAATTAATCACCACTCATTAGATCAATTAGAATAAAAAATTCAAGATGACGATGGTATAAAACATTATTTCTGTCTATTTGTGGTCATTGTGCCTTTTATCCGAGCTTAGGATAGAAAAGTGAAGGTGGTGCATCATTTTCATCAGTCAACCTTTCGCCGGTACGTGTGCATATGGCGAAGCATGAGAAGAAGTGGAGGATCGCATTTTCCTATTTCATTAGATGTGATGGAAATTTAAAAAAACAACTTTAAATCTACAAAGCTGCATATGTAAAGAATGACAGATTTCTAAATATTCATGTTAAATTTATATTTAAGAATGTCTGTAAGGTGTATAAGGAGATTAGTTAAAAAAAAATTAAAAGCCACCCTGTCAGTTCGTTATGCATGCAAATTTTAGCCTGTTAAACCAAATTTTGGCAGAAGCTACGCAGGACCCATATTAAAACATTCCTCACATGAAATAAATAAATAAATAAAAATTGGGAAGCGTTCCAGAGACGTGCAGCTTTGGATTAGGGTATACAGTGAATTAGGGCTTTCCCAAGCTAAGGCATTCCACATAGAAAACTGACCTTTTCATCATTTGTTTAGCAGTCTCCTGCTTATCTCTTTGGAAGATAAACAGGAGATAGGAAAAAAGTCTGACTTTAACATTTTTAAAACCTTTATCGGTATTTTTAATAAATTGCTTGACACTGAATTTGGAGCCCCATCGCTGATTTCCATGTCAACACTCCTTTGGCCATCAGAGGACTCGATAAGTATGCATGTCTGTCGCATAAGTGTGAAACTGCAGCGAATCTGCAACAAAGTATTGGAAAAACAATAGAAGTCAAACTTCTCAATAAAAATACTTGTATTCCATTGGCAAAATGAAAGTAAGTTACAGAGACAAGCGAGAGTCTCTTTGAATTTCTGATTTGCTAAAATGTGGTGGAGGTGGGGGGTTTTCAGCTCACAGAGTGATCCCAGGGAAGAAGGTGAAGGTACTCGTTTGGCACATGCAGCCTTTCCTGTTCCCTGTGCATCGACTGGGGAGTATGCAGAAAGCACAAGGAGGACATTCTCAGGTCAGACCCTCCCAGAAGCAACTCTTCCACCTTGTCCTAGAACATAGGGCCCTGCTTTTGAGGGAGCTTGGAGGGTTTGAGATGAACTGTCCCCATGGGAGCCTGGAGATGAAGCAGATGCAGGGTAGAGTGAGCACTCCAGTGCTACAGCAGTTCTTAACCACTTCTCACTTTCGGGTTGACCAGCAAAGGTGGTGGGGGAGGTCTGACAACAAAATGCGGCAGAAAGCAAGATCCCTGCCGCACACTGCCGGGAAGTTTACTGGGAAGGGATTTACATTTGCAATTGACAAAGGACACTGAATGTCACGTCTCTGAGGGCAGCTCTGGGAAGAGTGTTAAAGCCCCCATGTGAGCTGGTCTGCTGAGCCATTGCCTGTAGCCAGCTTCCCATCACCAGGTCTGTAACCTTTAACTAATTAGGAGCTAAACAGGGAGCGTGGCTTTCTGGCACAACAGCTCACTGAAGACCAGAGAATTATTATTAATTTTTGTTTAAGGTTTAAATTTTGCCTCCATATCTACAATTATGCAAGAAGAAAGCAACGACGATATATATTTTTGAATATTATACTTAAAAAAAAAATTAAATCAGAACCATTAAATTTATTTATCCAAAGCATATCCCATGCATGCATGCACTAGCTGCTGATCTCAGGCAGAATCTGGCCGCAGGGCACACCTCAGGCGGGCTAAGCTCCACTGTGCTGCACATACAATCATTCGCTCTGGCAGTGCAGAGGTGCCTCTTAGCCTAGCTGCATGTCTTTGGACTGCGAGAGGATATCCGTGTGACATAAAGGAAATATGCACACACACAATGAGCAGAAGCATGATTCAAACCCGCAACTCTGGAGGTGTGAGGCATTGGTGTTACCCACAGAGCCACCCTAAGGCAGGATTTCCAAAATTATGGCAACCAAAAATTCACAAGCGCTTTCATGACTGATTGTGGTTAGAGGTCACAACCACATTGTCCATTAAAAATCTCATTAAAAATGTACCTTATTGAGTTATCATTGTATGATCAGAGATGTCTTCTGCATCAAAGCAATGCAATATAACTGTATATCTAAATCAAAACAGTGTGTCAGAACTATAATCATTGAGCTCAAACTTTTGTTTTTTTTTTACTCAGCAGTTGGAAAATGTGTAAAATAATTCAACAGAATTATGCATATATTCTCGTTTTAATGTATTAATTTTGCACAAGGCGGCTGTGCTTCCATGCCCAGCCCCATTTTACAGCATGACATCTTAATTACAGCATGACTGCTTGTTATAACATTGTTTATCTACCCCAGTCATCAGTTCTCCCTCAAGTCGCAATTATTGTGATTAAAATTAGAACTTTGGTTGGTCTTAATATGAAGGCAGTAGGAATGAGCATTTGATCCTTTTCTAAAGAAGTACAGTTGTGTAATTTTATGCTGTCATGGTTTTTGGAGAAGTGGTGAGGTTGTGTAAGGTTGGCTGGTAAAAATTGTATTTTCATTCAGCAAAATTGAGAAGCCCACCTCCCCCGACTAAATTTTTTTGTAGGGAAGTAACTTATCCATACTCCATGCCAGTGGTGAACCTGATTACATTAAGACAATTGCACAAAGTGCTCCAGGAACCCCCCGGTAAATAGCCCGACCCTTCACCTTCTACTCCAAGCTCAAGCTTTGCTGTCAGCTGTTTGTGTGTGTGTGTGTATCATGTGATGAGTGTGTATGTCTGAGAAAGAGAGTGATTAACCAGATTTAACCATGCATAGCATGAGTTCAGTCATCAGTCAAGATAAAGTCACTTGTTGCAATATTCCCTTTTGTTTAGTAAGCAAGGAATTGGTATACTCTAGTGAATAAATGAAAGATTTCTGAGTTACAAATACTTAGTTTTGTAAATATTCTTCTTGGTGACTTGAATCCTGTGTATATGCTGTAAATATGAAAGTTCATTATTTTTCAGTTATTGAATTGTGCAAAATGAACATATCAGTGTAGTCACGCAATTCAGTCTTTTGGAAAATATGATGATTTGAGTGTGGGCTCAGAGATATCTGCATAAATTGGTTTTTACTATGCACAGCATTAAGAATTAGATAACATAACACCTGCCATAGGATTAGTTCATGCTTTGTTTGGACAAGTGCCCAGTCTAGCAGAATGAGTCCAAATTGGATTGGGAGACATATATCGCATTACAGGCAGTCTTCAGGTTCTGAATGACAGATCCATTCCCTAAGTCTGTAGGTAAGTCGGAAAAATAATACAGTAATAATACAGTAATAATAAAAGTAACTACATACGGTACGTTACTACTGTATACCTTGAACCAACGAACCGTTGAACCATGCCATTTAGGCATGTAACGATGAATCGCGAATCGGTTAAAAATCGATGTAAATGTATGACGACTTAAACCAGCTGATGTGGAAAATGAATCGCTAACGCAACCCAAAGCTAACTTACCTAAGTGCAGTGAAAACAAAAACACAACTACAAATTCTACACCTTACTCCCCATCCAAACAGCAGCATACAAGATAAGCGCGCAAAACAAAAATGGCAATCGCTCCCTATGCACCTGACCCACATACAGAACAGAGCATAGCGTCAATGTCCGAAATCAGAAATAAATTTTTTTTTATTTACTTATTTTGATTTTGGATTTTTTAAAAACTGTATCTTATTCAATTTCAGTTGCACTATTAAGCAGAGGACACGTTTTGCAAAGATTAGAAAGATAAAGATAAATTTATTTTTGAATAAATTTGTCTGCAGCGCATTCTGTTAAAAAATCTTATCGTGAACTCAGAATCGTGAAGTGTTGAGTGTATTGTTATATCCCTAATGCCATGTATTTATGAGCACCACAAAGTAACGTACGATTCTTATTGTGGACCATTGTATTTAGCCAGAATATTTTGTATACATCGTGGCCTGGAAAAAAGGCTCCTCTTGGGCTCCATCTGTATCAATAATGTACAGTATCTGATACATTCTTAATGTCATGTCAGTGAATATTTTGGTTATATTGTCAAAGAGAAGTAAATGGAATATAAATGTTTAAACATAAAAATAATATAAATAGACATACAAATAATATAAATGAGACAGACATGGACGCTTTAAGACATGGATATTAAGACAGAATACATACACAATGAAATAGAGGTAGCTATCTAATTGGTGGAGAATATGCAATAAATGAATAGATGTAGTTTCAGAGTTAAATGTCACTAGGACTCAGGTAAAAACACATTTATTGGCTTTCACATTTCCACGTGATACATCCAGTATTTCAAGAAATTGCAGACGTTGATGATCGTGTGAGGAGTACAGATTAGATGGGTGGAGCAGGTGATGGGGCTGTCCAGGGAATACAATGCCCCCTTGTTCAGGGAATACAATGCTCCCCTTTAAAGTTGTTTAAAATATGTGAATGTAGAGTATAACCTTCATGAGAGAGTACTCCTTGCAGCATTTATTATTCTGTGTCAAATCGTAGAGCTTCCACTAAGAATCCCAGCGTGCATCCTGTGCCTTCTGCATGCACTGCTGCGTCAGATGGAACAGTGGCATGCTTAAAGGCGGAGCCAGTTGGTTTAATCAGATGTGGCACATTTGGCAGAAGTAGCCCTCAGTTGCATGGACAGACTTTGGCACCATATGCCAAGTGCTTCCTGAGAGGACTGTGAATTCCCATTACCTTTCAATGAGGCTTATTCCTGTTTATGCTGCACTGTGCAGTGGCCTGCGCGCTGGTTTGTGTGTGTGTGTTTGTGTGTGCGTGTGTGTGTTAGCCCAGAGATATGTGCAGATGCTGTGGGAACAGCTACATTGTTTACAGGCATAAACAAGACAGTTACATCCCATTACTTTCAGGGAAAGGTCAGGCGGAAAAATCCTCAAGCCTCATATCCCAGATGGTCCTCAGCAGCTCTTAGGTTTGTAGACTTTTTACAATTCTCTGTTTACAATTACAAACACTCAGAAGGCCTCCAGACCTTTGGACCAGACGTGGCGGGTTTCACCTGCAATTTTTCGTCAGCGGGAATTATGATGAAAGCAAGACATAATGTTTCATGCAAGAAGGCGCTATTATAGAGCATTATCACATTAATAATCCCTCTGCCATGGACAACAAAATGAAAGCTAAGAGCTCTCTGCAATACTGGCTATTTACACCATCGAAATATATATGATAAGTATAATACGGTATAATTATATTATTTTACTATTATTACTGTACTTATCATTATCATTATTATTATTATTATTATTATTATTATTAGGACATTGTGATATGATTTATATTAGGATATACAAAAAAGCTGTTAGGAAACCAAAAACCCAGGCACTTACATATTTCTTCGGCTGAAGGTCTTTGGTTATACAGAGTTAAAGTGAATTCGGCGAATGTTGAGTCTGTTGTGTATGAGCCCAGTTAACCAAGAAAGACTTAAGTGTTTCATGTGCAGTGACAAAGGATTTTGTTTGTTAATGTTTTTTTACACAGTAGTGCATGTGTGTGTTGGGCTTAATTCAGTCTCAGATGGCAGAGTAAAATTAAATAACATTTTGTTCAGTACCCTGAGGGATGCATTACGCTGTGGGGAAACTATAAGAATGGAATAAAACTAATGCATTAAATCAGAGATGCAAGACTCAAGTAAACTACAAATAACACAAAGGGCAGGAATAGTTCACTAGAAAGTTAAAACTTCAGTCTTTCTTTGATGGCTCTCTGTTATCAAAGTCAACTCATCATCAAATGGCAAACAAGTGCTAAAGTGATTTAATATAATGAGCATTGCCTTGTGCAAGCATCATGATGTCATACTTTTTTAAGAGTAATGATGCTGCACCTTAATTCAGTCCATTTGGTGTGTTTGCCATTGTACAAATGAGTTGCTACCATACATGGAAAACCTATTCCTGAATACACATGCAAGCTTTTTTGGGGCAATCATATATATTTTAAGGTTAAAATGACATTAATTTGCTCTTTTTCTATATGCTACTTTATCATTCCTTTTTTTCTGACAGGGATGAATGGTAGCCCTCTAGCCAGAGATCTCAGTGAAATGGAATGTTTTGCAAACAGAATCAGGCTTTAGTTTTCAAGAAGTTCAACTAGAAGTGCACTTATTTTAGAAGTATGAGTCCACAAGCAGCTGTTCCTGCACTACATGCTGTACAATATGTATGAATATAGATTTTCGGCCTAAGTACCCTTCCCTACTTTAAAACAGGTGATATTTTCTGGGTTGTTTAGAAATTAATACATCTTTTTGTTATGATGCTTAAGAATTCAGTATATGGGCTTCCAGTGAGTAGATCACTAATCCAACAATCATCCTGCCCCTATGCATCCATTAGGTGGAGGAATTCTGACTGGTTTTTCTCCTATTTTTAAACATATCTTTATTGTTTTTATTTTTTTTTAAGTAAAATATGACTGAATTGCATAAATTGCTTAATTTAGGCATTAACTTTTCTAGCTTCTTTGAAAAAAGATGAAAGCTATCAATGCAAACACAACTGACTATGTTTCATAGATGACATCTATTTATTCACAGCAGACTTCCAAGAAGTGAGCTGATTATTTGTACTTGTGCATCGGAAGTAAGGGCACTTACACTTTATGACCAAAAGCAAGTGGATACCAGCATCCAACATCTCATTCTGAAACTAAGGGTATTAACACGACTATGAATATATATTGGTCGGCCCATTGTTGCTATAGAAACCTCCAGTTTTCTGGGATGGCTTTTTATTAGTTCTTCGAACATTGTTGGTGGGATTTACTGTCACTCAGCTTGGCTGTTGATGGTGGAAGATCAGGTCCTTTTCTGTCAGTCTTTGTGGCTACAACATCACAGCTGAAGAAGCTCCCAGCTATTTGGACCTTCATAATCAGTTCACTTGTGGCTGACCAGGGCAGCTCTTGCAAGGCAGAAATGTGGTGAACTGTGGTGGTGTTGGAATGGCACCCTGTTATGGTGCCAAGTGGAAAGTCATTAACTGTTCTGTAAAACACCCATTATGCTGATAATCTTTGTTGCAGGACATTGCATTACTGTGTGCTTAATTATACACCTGTGTCAGCAATGGGTGACTTAATTAGGCCTTTCTCGTAATTAATAGCGGTGTCCACATACTTTTGGCCATAAAATTTATTATAAAAATTTGCATATTATTTGGAAAATCAGGTATGTCTGATGAAGAAAATAATTTGAAATACTCATCTCTCAGCCAGTTCTCAGAAGTTCTATACCCAGCATTTTGTAGTTGCTGGATTAAGTCATTGGTTCTTTCCAAGTTCTTCCTCAAAATAATGTCTTAACAAAGTACTTCTTATAAATAAATGTGTAAATGAGTTACATATAGGGCAAAATATATGTGGTAAGCTGGAGTTCAGCATTGCTGATCTGAATTTGCTGGAATACACATTCTGTCGCTTAAAAATAACACGTTGATTATGTAACCGATACACAACTCTAGGTGTCTATTTTAACAATAGTAAAGCGCACAGTGCAAGATCTTTTAGGGTGTGGCCAACCCACTTTTGCTAGTTTAATGGCAGAAAAATAGTTTCTGTGCCAGGTGCCTGGTCTAAAAGGGTTGTACTAAGTCTTACAATTAGTAATGGGTGTGTTTGGGCGTAACAATAGGGCTGGGCGATAAAACATTCATGATAATTATTGAGATATATAGTAGTTTTCCTCAATATCAATGTGAATAATGCTTGATGGAAGTTTGCTATGAAATGATGTCACTTTTTCTAACTGCTTGTCAGGATCAGCAAAGGAGCACAAGTTCAGACACAGCTGTAAAAACACAAATGGGATTTATGGGTCAAATAAGTGAATGAACAGGCAGGCAAAAGACAACAAACAGGACAACTCACTGGGAGAGCAGGTAAATCTAACGCAATCCATCAAATTAGACTAATCCAGCCAAATCCAAAACAAAAGTGCAGCGAAAAATTCAATGCGCAAGAAACTCACACAGTAATAATCCACAGAGAATTTAGAAATACTAGGAAGAATGCGACCGGTGGCGTTTTGTCAGCACTGACGTAAATAACCTAGCCTGCCGCCAATCACTGTGGTCTGAGAATGGACAAACTATGCACAACATACACACAGCAAGGTTTATTGAGTTAGTGGAACACCCCGCATATTACTGTTCTGCTTATAGACACATGTCATGGGAGATAAAAGTGCTCCCTCAGAGCAAACTTCAGTATTGGTATAAGCAGCCACAGGATCATTTTGAAAAGGAGATATTGTGGATAAACCAGGTACAAAGACACCAGTGGTATGGTAATTTAAGACTGGTGCTGTGCATGGTAATCTCTGCTGAAAATTTGTGCTAACTAAAACTGGAAATACTACAAATTTATTTCAGCACTCAAAGCAATACCATCCAGGACAACATACGGAATGCAAGTGCTTACAGTCACAGACACCAGCAATTACTGTTGCAGTTTTCAATCGTATCCCATATTGAGTCAAAACAGGATTCAGAATTTTATTTTTCAATACTTGGTAGGTGGCAGCTCAACCTGCAACGTCAAACCTGCCCCCTGTCACAAGGAGTGAAGCAGTCAGAGAAAAAAACCCCAGCAATAAATTGTACTCTTCCCATATTACAGGTGAGATTTTTGTATAAATTGTATGATTTATGTATTGAAACTTGATTTCAGTTTGCAGGTCATTCATTTCATTTGTCATATTTTTCATGTTCTAGAAGGGCAGTTCTATAGGAGTTTTAAGCATAAGTGGAGCCTCACAATAAAGAACCAATGAATTTTTATTGAAAGTAATGACACAGGAATCGCATCATGGTAATCATTGACTAATATGGAAAAAATTATCGTGATAAATTTTTTTGCCATGTTTCCCAGCCCTATGTGACATGCTATAAACAAGTCAGAGTATCATCTCCCATTCCCTTTAAGGGGGGGTTGCTATTATAATGCCGGATTTGCCAGATAGTAGAAACGGACGCTTCTCTGCAGAGGTAATAGATCTGCTCGTAAGCAAAGAGAAATCACGTGAGCAGACCATTTATGGTAACAGCAGATTCCGGCAAAGTAGAGGCCTCCATTCCCAAAGGACCTGTGACTACAGCATGTGGCATGGGACAAATTTTCACTTTTGAATGCGGAAGCAGGCAGGAAGTGAATGAAGAATAATATTTTAGTTATTATTTGTTATCATAGCAAATTATTATTTATGTTCGTGGGTAATTAAAAAGTCACATGTAAAGTTTCACCGAATAAACTAAAAATAGGCTACTGTGACTAATTTGGTTTTTACCCAGCCAGCCTATGCGAGAACGTTGGGAAGGACGTTAGCATTTTGAAGGTTGTTGTCACTCTCGTGAGCGTCAGCTTATGCAAAGACACTTGCATTGCGCCTGATGCCACTTTGTGCCAGATACTAAATAGGGCCTCTAGTGTTTCTGACCGATTGTAACTGAGCTGTCTGAGGTAAAACCAGCTATACCTGCAGACACAATGGTCTGCAGACACAATCTTTACACGGACAAAAGGTTTCGTTATTATCTGTGACAGGAACAGTTGCAACTAGGCCAATAATTTTATTCATGCTCTCTAAAAGCCACAATAAGATTTCTTCAACTTGGTATCTTTGCTTACAACTTGTTTAACCAGTTGTGACGAAAATTTGCTTAGTCAGTTTTCAAACTGACAAGCAACATTGAGGGATAATTACATGTTACCAGCTGTTATACGCATTGTGTCATGTATGACTTTTTGTTGGGTTATTAGCAAATCTGTGAAAAGTAGGTTAAGAGGATGAGCCCCTTTAAGCTTTAGTGAAGGGGGATTTGAGTCGGGGGTAGGGCAGCAATGTCAGTCCTGTGGCAAACAGGAAATGCATTATTTAAATTATTTCTCATTGACATCAGGTGAGTGTAGGAGCTTGTCATTTGACCTTGCCCTACCCTGGGATGTCCATATCAATCTCACATACTGATTATCAATTTAATGATTGATTGATTGATTGATTGATCGATTGATCAATCAATCAATCAATCAATCAATATTTAAATAGCACTCTTTTAACCACAGGGTTTACAAAGTGCTTTACATACATTTTAATGGAATAAGAAAAAACACAAGAAGTAAGTGCATAAAAGAAATGAATAAAATAACCGATTGTCGTAGGTTATGTGGTGAAATAATGAGTTTTAGCCTGGACTAATACATGCAGTAGCTCTCAGCTTTTCTGGGAGAGAGTTCCAGAGTTTGAGACCATAGTGACTAAAAGCTGTGTCCTCCTCAGCCGGGTTGTAGGAATAATCAGGAAACTCCTCTCGGATGATTTGAGAGATATGCCTGTGACATACATTCCAATCGTGTCACTGAGGTAGGACAGAGCAGGATCACGTAAATATTTAAAAATAAGCAACAGAATCAATCATAAAAGCCAAAAGAAGCCGGTGCAGGGATTTAAGAGTAGGTGTGATGTGATCCCTGTGACGGGTGCTTGTTAACACTCTGGCAATATCATTCTAGACCCGTTGTAGGTTTCCTAGTTAGACCACACAGGAGTGCATTACAATCTATTCTACTTGAAACAAAAGCATGCATTAGTTTTTCACAGTCAACATATGACATTCATTATATGATAGCTGGTTTCTTACAGTGCAGTTATCCATTAGTTGCACCACAAAATACTTGGACTGCCTTGTTTGTGATAAGATAGAAGGCAGGAGTCCTATGGGAGACAAAGTGCTGATCTTGACTTTCCTAGTGATTAGACAGCTGGCATATTTGCAGCTTCGGGTGCTTGTAACGTCAGTGCTGTCAGTACATGTGTTTTATTACACAGGAAAGTGACTGATGGTCACAAAATATATCACAGATTAAATGAATTTCTGAATCTGTATCTTGATATGCTTGTATATGACAGACTACGGCTATTCTTGTATTTGTGATATAAAATTATAGAATAAAGAGAGTAATGAACTTTTAAAATATATATTTGGGTATAGCAGTACAGGAGAGACTTTGATTTTGGGGGCGACAATTTATAAGGAGTATTTATTAAGGGTGTGAATAAAGACATAAGAAATATTGGGCAGTACACTCCTCCCTCCTCCCCACCCCAGGTCCTACGCCCTTATTTTGGACACACCAAAAATGTATTAGTTTTGTGTTCTTGTATAAAATATCTTTCAGACTTATTTCAGTTTTGAGTTCCAGCCTTGTTTTGTCTTTCTTAATATGTTTGATGTTTTCTGTTTTTATTGCATATAAATGTCTTTGCTTTCATTTCCACTCCACACTAACTTCAAGGAAACACACATTATGTGTGAACAGCTGGGATACTATACATGTAATTGCTGTAGACAGTATGGAAACAAGAATGGAACAATTTTGCATAATTTCCTGTGAAATTAAAGATCTGGATACTGTTCAGTATAATGCTAAATTAAACTGGCACAGGTCTGGCATAAAAATTATTATGATCTTTATTTTTAAAAAACAAAAAGACTTTTCCATACATAACTACTGGACATAGATTAAACTACTGTGGTATCTGATTGAATTTTATCACTGTGAAACTTATTTGCACCATAGCATTTAGCATATGCTTATATACTAACCTCTGGTGTGCCTAGAGATATTTCAAAAAAGGGTTTGTCGGCAACCACTATACTGTCCACTGATTAAAAATGAATTACACAGAAATCTGGAAGTCAAAAATGAGCTATGCGATGTTCTGTGTGATCAAAAGCAGCTCCTTTCCATTACATTAAAAGTGCACAAATCTAATCTCGGTGCCATTTGTGTCTGTATTCCTTTTTAATATGACGAAGGCTTTTGTTGAAGACTAACGATGTAGAAGACACTTTGGTTATATACAGTCTGACAGTATTTTATATTTCTTACTTGAAATGAAAACAAAAAAAACCTATTGTATATTAGGAAACCTAAATGGCTCAGTATTTTATCACTATATATTTTTCAAGTTGGGCCTCAGTGAATATAAATAATTATCACAATATATTCAAAAAGTCATTATTTCTTTACTTCGAGGCCCAATTTCTGCTTGAAAATCCCTTTGCATTCCCCTTGAAACTGCAAACTGAAATCTAATTTTAATAAATAAATGATACAAAATGAGCTTTCGTCCTGGACCTTGGGCTGGCACGTTGGTGCTGTGATTAGCACTGTTGCCTTACACCTCTAGAAGCTGGGTTCTAGTCTCCATCAGGGTTCCATGTGTGGAGTTTGTATGTTCTCTCTGTGTCATCATGGGGTTTCCTCTACTGTACATACTCCAGTTTCCCCCCCGCTGTCCAAAAACATGCTGAGGCTAATTGGAGTTACCAAATTGTCTGCAGGTGTGAGTGTGTCCTACAATGGATTGGTGCCCCATCCTAAGCTGTTCCCCACCTTGCATGTATAGGCTTCAGGCCCCCTGTTACAAGCAGTTTCACAAGAGGGATGGATGTTATATTTCTTCAATTTTCATTTGAAATCCATTTAAAATTTATTCCTTTTTATTTTTGGCTCAGGGGCTGCATGGTGGTGCAGTGGTTAGCACTGTTGCTTCACACCTCTGCGATTCAGTCCGAGTCTCTGCCTGAGTCACATGCGTGTGGAGTTTGCATGTTCTCCCCATGTCGTCGTGGGGTTTCCTCCAGGTACTCCGGTTTCCCCCCACAGTCCAAAA
>JAODJX010003077.1:0-20315 GCA_026776945.1 Isichthys henryi
TGCCCATTGCTTCCGGGATAGGCTCCGGACCCCCCGCGACCCAGTAAGGATAAGCGGTTTGGAAAATGGATGGATAGTTATACCGTGAGAGTGTGAAATTAACTGGAATCTATAAATTTCAACTAGGAGCAATGGTCCTTGGCCTGCTGTATGCATGCTAAAACCATAACTGCTTTACAAATATTGGTGGGTAATAGTGCTGTTAAAAGTTCAAAGGCTCAAAGAAACTACTGAAAACAGAGCTTTCGTGATAATACTTTTTCTCAAGAAATATACAAAGGCTTGGCGGATCCATGGCTGCCGGGTAAAAGGTGCAGACCAATGAAACACCTTCAAGCTTCAGGTATAAAAGTATACCGTTTCGGCGAAGGGCGGGCGGATAAATTGGGCCGCGTGAAATCTCCACACCCATATAGACAAACATCGGACAACTGAACAGGTGGGGCGAATTAATGGTGACAGGGAGCGTCACCTGACCTCCTTAAAAACGAGCTATACATACTGTTGTTGTTATTTTTTGCTCTCTCTTTATTACCGAAATCAGAAGGACATATTATTTACAGAAAAAATATGAACATATAGAAAACAAAAGATAAAGAAAACAAAGTATAAATACCACATTAAATACTTTTTAGCTTATACGGTGTATGAGGTGAATTTCATTACTTGTTCTGTGCCCTATCTAGAAATATCTTATCTTTAAAATGGACTTTTTGGAACGTGCTTGATAAATCATTTATATCCTGTAATGTTCAGTCATAAATCGTTTATATCCCCGCCCTTACTGGCTTAAAATGGTATTCACACGTATATTATATATATTATTTGCATTTAAATAAACAGGATGAACTGTTCATATACTGCAATAATATGATTATATTTATTTTCAGTCTTTTATAGAAAACGAAATTCATATTTTGTCTGAACATGGGTTTGAATATAGATGACATTAAAAACTTTAAAGGCACAATATTGGTGGACGCAAGGGAATTGGTTTCCTTATAAGAATGCCTTATGCTGGTTTGAAAAAGCAAGAAGTCGATTCATGTATGGCATTTTAAAAAACGTTTTCAGCTACGTGAATTATTCGGGTTATTTAAAACAATAATAATTAGATGCATTAGAGACCATTTAATTCTGTATTATAATTGATTACGAGATGAGAAGCTTAGCTCAGTATTTTGACCGACAATATACTTCCCTTTAAAACGTGTGCAGCGTCTGAAACTCCCTTTAAGAGGACTGTCGCGTTATAATGACGTTTATTAACGACCCCATGTGAAAAAATTGGATTTCAATGGGATATGTGATATCGATTAACTCTTTTATTAATACATTTTGTTCCACTTTTCCTTTATGAATGACTTAATTTAGCTGCTTACTAATTTTCTAATATCGAAAATTAATCTGGCCTGCAACCAACATTTCTAGTCTACATACACGTATTTTGTCCATTGCAGTTACACGTGGAGTAATGAAAATCATGAAGCGACCGAATATTCTTCTAACAGGTTAAAGTCTTGTCTAGATTTAAATGTGACCCTGTAAAATATTATTCTACGTCCTAATGGATTTTGTTTATTGCAACGGCTTTGGTTCACTTCGGTTGTTTTTTTTCCTCCTCCATGTGCGATTTTTTTGTATTGCGTATACAATATATTTGTACACAGAACATTTTATACTCTTTGTACTGTGTAGTATTGTATGTATGGAAGCCTATATGTATGTTCCACTGGCATAACAAGAGTTATTGACTACCGTGTTCTTGTGATTTGTGCTAATCCATTTTCATTAAGAACTAGAGATACAACGGTTAAGCGTGAATCCGAATAAAAATCTAGGCAATTGAAAGTGCCGAGAATTACTTATTTGAAGTTTTAAGGTGGAGAAAAGGAACATAGTTCCTAAAAAGCTTGCTTGGTAACTGGATTTATCATTATATTGATTAATTGAGCAGCCATTCAAAATGCGAACCAGCTGTATGATGAACCATGTTGTCGACAGGAACCCCCGGAGTAGGAAAAACCACACTAGGGAAGGAACTAGCACAGAGAACGGGGCTGACGTATATCAACGTGGGAGATCTAGCACAGGAAGGTAAAAACATCTAGGCAAACGATAAGTGATAGTTGAAATATTGTTGTATGTATTTCAGTGGGGGCGGCATGGTGGTGTAGTGGTTAGCACTGTTTCACACGTCTGGGACCCGCGTTCGAGTCTCCATCTGGGTCACACGTGTGTGGAGTTTGCATGCTCTCCCAATGTCGTCGTGGGGTTTCCTCCAGGTACTCCGGTTTCCCTCCACAGTCCAAAAATCTGCTGAGGCTAATTGGAGTTACTTGTGTGAGTGAATGGTGTGTGAGTGTGCCCTGCGATGGGCTGGACCCCCATCCTGGGTTGTTCCCTGCCTCGTGCCCATTGCTTCCGGGATAGGCTCTGGACCCCCCGCAACCCAGTAGGATAAGTGGTTTGGAAAATGGATGGATGGATGTATTTCAGTTGATTCAATTCAGGGGTTACTTGAGACCAGTATTGCCTGTGTTTTTAAGTTAAGGTGTGTATTTGCAATATAATGTTAATTCTAATAATGTGACCATTTTCTTTCCTTAGGAGAATTATATGATGGTTTTGATGATGAATACCAATGTCCTGTGTTGGATGAGGATAGGGTGAGTTTGACGCTCATCTCCTTATTCAAGAATTTAATCACCAAAATATGCTTATTCTTTGATTATGGAAAATCCCTGTATGCCAATTGTGGCTTTTCCCACCTGCTGTAGGTGGTTGATGAGCTGGAGGACAGGATGAATGAAGGAGGGGTTATTGTGGATTACCATGGCTGTGATTTCTTCCCCGAGAGGTGGTTCCATATAGTATTTGTACTGCGTACAGACAACTCTCAGCTGTACACCCGCCTAGAGAGCAGGTTATCTATCTATCTATCTGTCTGTCTGTTTGATTGTCTACTCATTGATGGATTGATTATCTGTCTGTTCATCCACATTAAAACCCCGCCGATACCATTTAAAAGATGAAAAACCATGCTTTGGATTTATTACTGCATTTAATATTGGATCTGCAACATTATGCTTTATGTTTCAGTTCAGTATCTTGTGTAGTGCAGTCTGTTGGATTTCTGTCTTGCAGGGGTTACTCGGGGAAGAAGCTTCAGGACAATATCCAGTGTGAGATCTTCCAGACCATTTATGAGGAAGCCATGGAGGCTTATAGGCAAGAGATTGTCCATCAGCTGCCTAGCAACAAGCCAGAAGACCTTGAAAACAATCTAGAACAGATTGTTCAGTGGATAGACCAATGGATAAAGGATAACAACTGAAGACCTTTGCATGTGCACAGTAGCTTATGATATTCCCTCAGCTGGGAATGCATAGTTAAGTTATTGATATTATCAACTATGAAATATGTTGTGACACGATGGATGCACGGAGAAAATGTCTGTTTTCTCATTCTGAACATGAACACCATTATGTGCTATACTTATCAGTGGAAAGTTTGATCCACTTTACATGATAGCTCAAATAAAAAAAATACTTCACTTTCTGCTACTTCCATGTATACTCTGAAGCCAGTATTTTCATTGGGTGACAGGCGAAAAAATAAAAAATGAATTTGCAGTCATACTGTAAACAAGAGATAACAGCAGTTTAGTACCAAAGGAGTGCAGTGCAAGTAACGTACTGAGTGTTTTTCAATGAGCCTCTCAAGTATTTACTGATATGAGATGTTGGTACTACAGGGTGATAATTAAACTAGGAGGCAGTTGACGTCATTGGCACAGATAATGGCAGCCTACAGACAGTTTAGCCCCAAAATCAGTATTTCCCCTAATAATGTATATCCAAAGTGTTGAAATCTGGTCTGGTTTTATTCATTTATTTTTTTTTGTCATTTGATTTATATGTGCGAACAAGAGGATTTAGTTTGTCAAATACTTAAAATCTCCACAAATTGGCTTAAAATGGTATTCACACGAATTTAATATATACTGTTTGCATTTAAATAAACAACAGGATGATCTGTTCATATACTGCAATAACAAAAATTCATTTTCAGTCTTTTATAGAAAATGAAATGTGTATTTTGTCTGTACATGGGTTTGAATATAGATGGCGTATTAAAAAGTTTATAGACACAATATTGATGGATGCAAGATAATTGGTTTCCTTAGAATGCCTTGTGGTTTGAAAAAGCAAGAAGCCTGATTCATTTATGGCATTTAAAAATCCATTACGATTGCAAATAAAATGTTTGCTATAACTTGTGATCTGGAGGTTGTTTTATTGACCAGTTGATTCAAGTGACAGCAGTATTAAAGGTATTAAATAGGAAGGTGTTTCAAGGGGTCGAACCCATTCATGTGATGGGGAGAGTCTTGGGAACACCGCACATTTGCTGGCACTCGCAGGTATCAAAGTAAGTTCTGCAAAAGTGACCTCTACCGGTAATCACGAAAAAGTGTTTTAATGAGAATTATTTCGATTTTTCACATTTACACGCAAATAAAACGCTAATGATATCATCTTAGCATGACTGAATATTTGTTTTTCATTTACATAATTTAATTTGATATTAATAAAATTAAAGGTTCTGCTTTTTTGTTAAAATGTCTGCTTCCTGTTCAAGTCCTCAGTAAACAAGTGCAATTCCTAAATACTATCCTTCATGTCCCCATTATTCAGAAAATAAAACTTATCTTTCGTCAGCACGCCTCCCACCCCACCGATGGTCTCTGACAGCCACCTCAAGCAAAATTTTCTGCAATCGCCACCCATGTATAAGAAGGCGTCGCTCGAACCTGAAACCCTGTTTTTGCGCCGTTCCGCCGCAGCGAGTTTCCATCGGAATGACGTTACTCGGGGCGGTGTCACGTGGGCACGAATCCTCTTCTGCGGAGAGGGTTTGAGGAAGACAGGTTAGTTTGCGGCAGCAGGTATAGCCAAAAATAAAACTCCTCATGCATTATTATAATCGCCAAAACAATAACATTTTCCAGGCTTAGGTAAGTTTTAATACGTTTATTTGTCTTCATTTAGTCTTAATTGTTAATTTCAGCGAACTGTGTAAACTAATTCTCTAAGCACTTTTTGTTACGCAGTGTTTACCGTAACGGACTTTTGAGATACTTATGTGATTTATTCAGATGTATAATGCTGAAAGTTTGATGTAAGACTTTGAGTACATAACTGTGTTAAATTGTACTGAAAAAAGTACTTAAAAAGAAAAATTTTCGGTGGAAAAAAAACGTCTAGTTTTTGAATTCTGTAATAACAATAGATCTGGATCTAGGGTAGATGCGTCTTTGTTTTTGTTTTTAGTCAGTCGTCGATATTACGAAACATGGGTGTGATCCGCTTGTTAATAATAATTAATTTCATACAGCTTTTCCGGAGGGAATGCTAGAGAACACAGCCAGGCATTAGTAACCACGGCTTATATAGAACAATAGATAAAGCAAAGAATTTAACTTGATAACGGGAAAAATATTATTGTTATTCACTATAACCTTTTTACCGTATACACCTCAGAACAGGAGCGTCTGTTAATGATGCCACCACATGTTTTATTTCCCAATTTTCTTGCTACTCATATTTTTTTCTCTCTCTCCAATTGAAAGGTTGAAAGCAATCCTCATGTCTGCCAGTAGTGGATCATCTGCCCACTTTGACCGTATTAGAGAAGTCAGACCCTTCAATGGGGAAGCTGGAGCCCTGTTTTGCAGAGCTGGTCCTCAGTCTCTAGAAGAGGTGAGAGGGGCTGTGCAGGGATGTGGGACACCTCCACTTCGCCTGGCTCCCTCTCCAGTACACTTACCGCTGGCTGCTGAATTTTACCCCAGTGACAGTGATGACAGCCTTGACGCCACAAATGTCAGACCTGTTAAGTCCCTCATTCCTAGTTCTGTGAAAGACTTATTCCGGGGCAGTAAGGGATCCATTTGTGAGTCAAAAAACAATTCCAGAACCAACTTATCTATCCCTGGGTCAAACCAAGGTCAGCACGGCATGTCACGTGGAAGTGGGACTTCTCAAGAGAAAAAAGAAGGCGTCATGGAGCCAATTAGCACCTTCGATGACCATACTGTACACGCAGGCTTGACGTATGAGGAGAGACTGGCACAGTATCGACAAATCCACGGCTACATGAGAACCTGGGCTGGCCTGCTCCGTATCCTGGGCTCCATAGAGCTGCTGCTTGGTGCTGCGGTCTTCGCTTGTGTGTGTGCATACATATACAAAGATAATGAGTGGTACAACATGTTTGGATACTCACAGTCTTACAGCGGATACGCAGGAATGGGGATGACTGGTGGGGACATGGGCAGCATTTCCAGCATGAGTGGTGGCGGTATGGGCGGGGTCTACTACACAGGACCCCAGACTCCGTTTGTGCTGGTGGTGGCAGGTCTAGCTTGGCTGGTGACGGTGATCCTGCTGGTGCTGGGCATGACCATGTACTACCGCACCGTACTTCTGGACTCAAACTTCTGGCCGCTCACCGAGTTCTTCATCAACCTGATACTTGCTGTGCTTTACCTGGCTGCAGCTATCGTGTACGTGAGGGACACGCTCCGAGGCGGTCTCTGTTATTACCCCTATTTTAACAACGGCATGACTGGAGGCTTCTGCCGCACCGAAGCAGGCCAGACTGCTGCCATCATCTTTCTCTTTCTAAACACGCTCGTCTATTTGGTCAGCGCCATCGTGTGCATTAAGCTACAGAGACACGAGGCATCCCGAATGCGGCGTGAATACTACCAACGCGAGGTGAGTTTGTGATTTTAGTGAAGGGTGGTAATTAAATGACTTTTTTTCTGAGTGGCAATATCTGAGATCTGTCACTGACGGCATCACTTTCAGATTATAATGTTGACCATTTATAATATGAATTACTGTGTTGTTAGACTGGGAGTGAAATAAATAAAAAAGTTCTGGTTTTGAGATGACTTCAATTGTTATTCTTTTTGACCATTTTATTGCCTTGGAGAAAGGCATTAAAAGTTGATATATCTTTTAAAAATTTAATTTAACATTAATGTAGAGGCACTGATTTTATCCTTATTTCATTTTTAGCCTGTTGTCTGTGCTTGTGTTTTCTCATACAGTATGTTGTCATTTATCATGTTGCACAGCTTCCATATGAGTGTTTTTCTCCCTGTTTCTGTTTTAACTTTGTGTTTTTCCCCCCAGGTGGCTGCATATTCTGCTCCAAGATCACTGGTAAATATTCTAGGAAAATTTCTCAGTCTGTAGTTTTAAAAACGTGACATACCAATATTATAACAGAAGTGAAATCTTAAAATTAACTTATAATTAATGGATTTTTAAATGATGCAGACATTAACTCTTACATAGTTTTATCAGTATTAAAAGTTGGATGTTTGGTGGATCTTTGGTATTTGTAAACCTTTTTTTCTGCGTATTCACAGTGATATTCCCTGTTTGTTTTTTTTTGTTTTTTTTTTTTAGAAACCGATTTTGATTGACTCAGGACCTCCAACACAGATTAAGGCCGCAAGAATGGAGCCACAGATGAAAGCTGGCCACGCCCCCTCTTTGCCCTTCCCGAAACCTGTGATCCTGCCAGACTACGTTGAGTAAGTCCACTAACCATATCTGATATAATGTGCATCACACCAGCAAGCTTTAAGATTTTGCATGCCAACCCAATTTTGCTGCACTTACAGTATGAGAAAGCATCAGAATCTCTTACAGAAAATACCAATGTGTGTGGTTTGCACCCTTATCTTATCAGTTCCTCTGGTTTCTCAGTGGATTAATCAGTATTAATTGTTTTTTATGGGCTAGTTCTAGAATATATCAACGGGGGGCGGGGGTGTAATTCCCCTTTCATGTCCACTCTGTGCCACGCTGTGACAGCATGGTGCTTGTCATCTACAACAAAGTGAAATTCCTTGTAGGGCCCCAATAAAACAAAATAATTATAATAATATTAATTAATTAATTACTACTACACAACATATAGTGTCTCCAGCTAGATTGTACAGATTGTACAGGCTACCTATATCTGCAGGGGTAGTTTTATGTACACAGGTATTTAACATCACTGCAACATAATGTGTGTCATTACTGCCTTCTAATGTTATAAACCTCATAAATTTACCAGAAGTTTTATGTAATGGAATTTTGACATAAGATTTTTACCTGCTTGTAGGAAGTATGCCAGCATCCGCAGCGATGTTGAGCGAGATCGCTACAAGGCCGTCTTCAGAGACCAGCATGCAGAATACAAGGAGCTGCATGCAGAGGTGCAGGCTGTGCTGAAGAGGTTCGATGAGCTGGATCGTGTGATGCGTAATCTACGTCTGCAAACTTCCAGCCAAACGGTCAGGAATGATCCCCCTTATATGAATCTCCTTAAAACTCTTTATAAAAAAGCGCACAGTCAAAGTCATTGTTGCAGTGAGTACCGCACACAAATTCTGTTGGAACAAATTGGGAAATGACGTTGCTGTAGTGATACTACATGTTAATTGACAAAGGGAAATTAAAAATTTCGTTAAATACAGTTGGCTGTCTGTATCCATGGGTTCTGCATCTATGGATTCAATCAACCATGGAAAATATTTGGAAAAAATCAACACAAATTCGAGAGTTCCAAAATGCAAATTTGCCGAGCATGGCTCTGAGTCCGTGCAGATGAAGTCACATGCATGCAGACCCTGCTATAGCCTCCGCAATCTGAGAGTTTTAAATAAAAGAAAATGTGACCTCGTTAGGCCTACAGTGATTGCATCTGTACTGAACATGTACACTTTTTGTTTTTCTTGTCATTATTTCCTAAATAATACGTAATAACAACGATTTACTGGGTATTTTAAATAATCTAGTGATGATTTCAGGTATACGGGAGGATGTGCATAGATTATATGTAAATACTGTGCTGTTTAATATGAGGGAGCATCCAGGGATTTTGGTATCTGCGGGGGGTCCTGGAACTGATCCCCCACGAATACTGAGAACTGACTGTATGCATCTTCCACACCACTCGTCCAATACAGGGATGGAGAATGGTCTGAGGAATGTATTCTACAAAATTGAGCCAACTTGTATTTCATCGTTTTAATACCTTCCTATTTTCCTCTGGAGATGCAGCACAACTCAAAATAGGCACATGATCATGTTATTCAGAGCAGTATTTATTGACATAAATTATAAATAATGGATGTATATCCATCTCAATCACACAACAATATTCCAGTCCCTGACAGAAAAACTCAGCAGTATTTGAAGCAGGTACAGTAGCCTAGTTGTAAAGTATATGAAACACAAAAACTTTTTCGATAGAAGCACTGTTTAATGTATGGGGCGCTTTGTAATCCAGATGTTTGTAAAATTAACTCAGATTTTTTTTCTTTTTTATATAGCTGGGTATTTTACTGGAGCAATTTATAAAATATCACCTAAGGCACTGTATAGAGTTTTTTGTTAAAACTAAGGCGTGTCCTACCCACTACATTTTTACTTAGCCCAGTTTTGGCAGAGCGGTAGCTCTGAGGCTGGGGATCTGTGCCAGCAATTGGATGGTTGCTAGTTTGAATCCTGTGAATGCCTGTAGTGATTCTACTCCATTAGGCCCTTGAGCAAGGCCCTTAACCTGCAGTTGCTTCATCCGGGGTATGATGTTAATCTATATCCAGCTCAGCAAGGAGGTCCTTCAACTTACAGGGAAATTTGGGGATTGGTGGCAGGATTTGCACTCCAGCTACCAGAAAAAACTCACACTGGTCCATTTGGACTAGTGTGGTGCTGAGGTATCACCTGCCACATGGCTGCACTCAGTTTCTCATCTTTTGGGGTTCATCATGTGGTGGGTACAGTAATCCTTACCAATTTTCAATGTATTACATTGTCAAACTATAATAATAAATTGTATGAAACAGCGGAATGAATGGTTGATTTTATATCTGATATCCTGCATTATACAGCTCTTAAATTTAAATTCCTGATTTGATGACAAAAATTATTTTTTTTCTACCCAGGAGCAAGAGCGTTTACACAAGATCCTGCAGGAATATGAAAGCAAGAAAACTGTGAGTGCAAATAATTATTATATATATTATAATATTATTATATTTCTGACTGATACTTCCCAAAGTGACCCTGGAACTTCTCTAATATTCACACTTCCATATTCTTTCCTTAAATATACAAAACATATTTTTCTCTGAAGCAAAAAAAAAAAAAAAAAAACAGAATAGAAATAACAAATGTTTAACACGCACTAATGTTATCATAACTAAATTTTGTATTAATTTTGCTTGGTTACCACCCACGTGAGATTTTATATAATGTAGTCAGGAAACTGAATTATTGTCTCATTCTCCGTATAAAGTTGATTGTGTGTTAAAGACAAAATGCTTAACAGCAATTTATACAATTACTCTTTTTTGTAAGTTTCTGTAAATTTATTTACAGTACTATACCCATTTTGTCTTACTCTGTCCATTGTAGCTTGTTGCAAAATACACTCATGTGACTGTTTTATTAGTTATACCTGGGGCATGTTCCACGAAGCAGAATTAAGGGAAAGTCTGACATTTCGAAAAGTCCGGCTCATTTAAGTGAGAGTTCCGTTCCATTAACGTGTCTTAAATGAATCCCTGCTGAGCTGCCATGGTAACTTAGGCGAATGAACTAGTCTGCTCTGGACCAGGTTAACTGTCTCACATAGTTAAGTGTTCTCTCGAATGTCCGATGTATGGGAACAGATTCCCAAAAGATCGTTCTGTCAGATGAAATTCCCTGCTCTCACTACTCATGTCATGTAATAAATATAATAAAACCTATAAAAATCATGTCTCAGAATTCTAATTAAGTACAAAATAATTAAATTAAAAGCGTACCCATATTACAAATGTCAAACATGAAATGCAATGACTGAAACTGAAAAAAAATATGAACAGTAAGATATTTTTATATTTTTGTTTAGTCACAGTCTACTTTGAAAGTTTATTAATAAAAAATAAAGACAAGATACGGTTATTTGTGCAGAAAATTTCACGGATGCGGTTGAAAGTATTTTACGTTGATCAAATAATACAGAGTAACATTATACAGTAAGAATGATAGGTGTACTCAACCCAGAAGGTTCCTCATTGCCTATGGGGATCAAACGAGGAACTTTCACAGCATAAGGCAACAGCATAAACCACTGTACCAGGCATTTGTAACATCTGTGTAACTTACGCATTTAGTCTGTCTGCAGTTCTTCACCAAGCCAACTCCCTGGCTGTATTTATGGCCACAGTATTGCCTTTTTTTAGCGATTACATCTTTGTATTTTTCATACAGCTCCATCAGCAGCGTTTGTTCTGCATTGGAAAATAAAACACCGCTCTCGCTTTACACGGTTTCCGACTCATTTGATTGATCTATTGTTCATCCATTCATTTCAGCTTCTTAAATATCTCAGGTGGGCGCACAATATGCAAGTGAAAATATGTAAGTCTGTCTTGTATGAGCCTTGATTAGTTAAAGCTGAACTGCGTTAGTGGAACTTTTTTCAGGAAAGTCTGGCTTTCTTTAGCTACTTTCATGGAATACCCCCCTGCTCATTAATGCAGCTAGACTAGTTCACCAAACAGCAAATCATATGGTCACTGAATAAACTGAGCATGTAGACAAGCTCTGGATGTTCACTTACTGGGCTCTTAAGCTTTACAATAGCTAAGACACGTGATCTAAGCGATTCTGTACTTTGTGTGATTGCTGGTGTCACACATGATTGTTCCAACACCTTAGAAACAACCACCCACTTGGCACATACTGGTGTGTAGTGAAGGATGGCATTATGAACAAGAAAACATCCAGTGAATGGCATTTCTGCATGCAAATATGGGTCCTGAGTAGAAAACCACATAAAGTGGCCACTGAGTGCATTTTCTGTAATTTTGGTGGTAGTGTTGCCAATTTAAACTATAATGCAGACACTGAATATGTTTAATCTTTGACAGGACCCCGCCTTTCTTGAGAAGAAGGAACGTTGTACATACCTAAAAGCCAAACTATCCCATATCAAGCAGAAGATCCAAGAGTACGATAACGTTACAGATTGGAAAGATGGATACAAGTAAATGTTTGTAAACTGTTGCTTGTGGTTTTATGGTTTTCAAGAGCTAATGTACAATTTAATCATTTTATTTATATTTAAAATGGAAGACAAAACACCATCCACAGCAAAACGAAAATGGGAGAAATGCAGTTTGTTTTTAAATGTTCCTTTTGTTATTCAAACAAACTTCATCCTTCACCAAAAAAAAAAAATACTGGCTTAATTTGCAAACAGTTTTAAATTCCTGTTTGCCATGTTTTTAATTTTTTTTCAGGTAGCATTTTTCATTTATGCAGCCAGATTTTGTATGATGCCCTGTTACTGAGTAGGCCCTTGTTTTCAAGAGGGATGCTGGATCAGCACGATGATGCACTTCAATGCAATACAGCTCAGTGCAAAAGGTCAAGGTTTGTTACTGCCCTTCAAATTAAGGGTTCCAAATGGAGTTTGACTGTTATTGACATTTGTGATTTGTCTTGTATTTGCTTTTCTGCTCAGTTGTGTGTGTGTGTGTGTATAAAAACACACACACAAGTTACATTGCATTATATTCTGTTGCATTTCTTTCTTCTGCTTTTAGCTTTGTGTTGTTTTATTTAGTTTTGTTGTGTTTTACTGTCCTTGCAATTTTAAGCCCTTCAAGTTTTTATAAATATGTAAAGCTAACACTTTTGACATTTGTCAATATATTTTAGATGCGGTACTTTTTTTGCACAGAGTACAATGTTACTATTTTTAGTTTCTTTTTACATGCTTTCTGACTGTTTCTTAAAGACGAATTATTAAACATGAACTCTTACTCTTTTTTGCTTTTTGGCAAATGGACGTGCTCCTGTGCCCAAAACAAAAGTTTGCCAATGTGTTCAGCTAGAGAAACCTTGAAGTACGTGCATTAGTCTGTTCACGTTTTATGTTTGCTTAAAGTGAAGGGCGTACAAAGATTTAACTTTACAGCCTCTGAACAATTACATAAATCTTGTAAATAAGCTTCGTCAGCTGGCGTGAAATTTCCAATTCGAGAGAATTCTTTGCACGCATTTACACGTAAGAGTTTTATCACCTTGTAAATAGTCTATAGTGTTTACAAACTATCCCAACGCTGTCATGCAGCTAATTTTAGGGATAAAATAATGGAATAATATAGTGTAGATTTGCCGTAAGATTTCGTGCCTTAGCGTGAGAGTCTGAAATCGTGAGTGTTACGCCAGATGCGTGAGAGCTGGTAAACCCTGAGCTTGTGTGTTTGTATGCATACGGAAAGTTAGGCATAGGGGGAGACCCGGCCCAGGGTGTCTAATCGGGAAACAACGGCGTAAAAGGTTAACTAGCGAGTTTTCTCACACTCGCTCTGCGCAAATAAAGTGTGATCGCGACGAGCTGCATGTCTGATCAGAGAAGTGAGGGGGCACAACTAAAAGCTTGGTATTATTAATTACAGCCAGTTTCTAAAACGATGGATGTTAGAAAGATGCCAGGCGGGACTGGAATAGATTGCGTGAAGAGTACAATGTGTGATTTATTCTCTTTTTACGATGTCAGTAATAAATTTTGTCGGGATAGTAAGACTTGTGGGGTCATTTATCAAAGTTACCCCAGAATGAAAACAAAATAGCCTGGTGTTGGGCACAAAACTCCCGGGCTTAAAATTAGTCCCACTCCTTGCCTGATAGCCTAGACCATCTCCCATATAAAATACAGAATTTTCACGGCGTATTTTTAATCATGTCAAATTAAAGATGTGCGGACCGATACTAAAATATCGACTCTGTCGATCGGAATGTTGAAGTTTGGGAATCGTTTGTAACGTTAAAATATAGATTGATTTCGTACCTGATAAATGGCTATATTATTGTGAGCAAGACACGAACTATTACCAGGCAGGAGGGAGAAACGGGAAGACTTTCAGAGGCCTCTCTCCTATTGGCTAAATGATTAGGGAAATACAACACCCAACCCCCCCCCATCGGCAAACTTTATCGTCACTGTCGTGTCAGCAACCAAGTATCGGCGATACCAGCTTTGCAATTCGATCAAATCGCACTGGAAAGAATGTCAGTGGTACATGGCACATTCCTACTGTTTATGGAGCAAGACTGCGCTCAGGTTTAATCCCTGAGCTCACCTGACTCTCTACATATTCAAAAGAATATATATTCTTAAATCACATTTCAAATGTTGGTCACCGTAGGTTTTGAACAAATAGCTTTAATTAAGATGAATTAGACTGAAAGGCAATGCATACCGCGTTCGGTATCTCAATAATGAGAATTTAAGTCATGATACTATTTACTACTGCTTTCTAGTATGTATAGCACAAAAAGGAAATAAAGAACAGGAAAAACCAGTTTAACTTTGGCATAGGGTACGTCTTCTTGGGAAAAAAAAAACTTCTACGTTAACATTGCTTCTATACGAGTTTCATTAGTCGCCAATAGGGAAGTAGCAGCCCTCCGGGAGGAGCCGTACAACCTCGGCGGAAGAGCGACTTGTTTAAGGTGTTTCCTATTATACTGATAGCTGCATTTCAGCCAGCCTGCGGTACATTTATTACGCTTGTCAGGTAAGGTTTTTTTTATTATACCTAATCAAACTGAATCCCTTTTCCGCACTACATATAACACATCGTTAAAATAAGTTTAGATCATAAGCATAATTGGAGGAATTGTAAAGCAAGCACCGTTTATTTTTATTTTGCGTTGCATAGCAAATGATATTAAATCTCTTGTTTAATTACGTTGTTTTAATGGTAGTGAGTGCCTGGATTTCATTGGTAACACTTCACTTGACGGGTCAGAAATAATCAGTAATCACTCAGTTACTAAAGTACCAATTATGAACAAATATAGTCTGCTGGATATAAAGACGCGTCCCGATACATTAATGAACGAACATGAGATCAGTATTTCACTTGTTTATTCATGATTTGTTTCTTCAGTATTTCCTTCAGTAATTCACAAAAGTTTACAGAATTAACAGATATAATAACAAATACAGTAACTTCTTGATATAAATCATGTCATGATTCATTAATAATGAATTAACATGAGATCAGTATGTAACTAAAACTTAGTTTGTGCTTAAATAATACATAAGTAATAGTATAATACTATATTATTTGTGCCCCGTCAAGTAAAGTATTACTATTTTATTAATCATGGTGGTGGGGTGAGTGATTTTTCTCCAAAATATACTTTTTCCATAAAAGTATTTCCTTTAATAACACAAATTTGTCATTCATCTTTAAAATTCTATAAGTAATCATATGAGCAATTAAAACAGCACTTTAAATAATTTTAAACTACTGATTTACTCACTTAAAAAACTCATGTGAATAATGCTTTTGGTATTTTCTGTGTGACTATTTACATTCCATTGTTTGTGTATTGAATAGAACTGTTACCTTTATAAAATAAGTCGAAAAGTGTGAAGAAAAGTACTGGAGGATGTCTTCATACAGGAGTGGACACCCTCCACCCTATCGCTACGGTGGCAGGCAGTGAGTTTATATATTGGGTTTATATTTTTACCTTATTTTTTATGGCTGAAGTGCAGTACTGCATAATCCACACACGTCTGGACATTTTGAGTATAAATGCAAGATAGTGTTGGAACTTAATTTTTATTGGCTCTGCTTACCAGAGGTGGAAAGTTCAGGTTCAGAAAGTATATATCCAGACCAAGGTTTTGTTTCAACCAACCAGTTGAGTATAGAGAGTCACAGAGTACTCAACTGGTTGGTTGAAACAAAACCTTGGTCTGGATTTGTACTTTCTGGACCTGAACTTTCGACCTCAGTTACTTACTGATGCCCTGTTTCTGTTTCATAGCCATAGCAGCCGTGACATGTCTGGAGACCGAGTGTTGAGCAAGCCATCTTTTTCCCACTACCCCGAGGAAGAGTTTTTGCACTTTTACCGTTGGACCTCTCCACCAGGAGTGATAAAGATTGTGTCAATAATTATCATTATTCTCACTGTGGCCATGTTTGCATGTGTAGCCTCCACAGTAGGCTGGGACTCAGATCTGGAAATGTCAGGATATGGTGGAATTGGGGCAGGGCTTGGTGGAGGCATGTATGGGGGAAGTTATGGGGGTAGCTATGGAGGCTACGGAGGAGGCTATGGAGGCTACGGAGGAGGCTATGGAGGCTACGGAGGAGGCTATGGAGGATATGGAATCGGAGGCAACTATGTTAGTCCCCAGTCAGCAAATGGATTTATTCTTGCCATTGGAGCCTTCACCTTCCTGGCTGTGCTCGTCATCTTCATCATTATGGTGTCACGGCAGAAAATGGCCCGCTCACGCCGGTTTTACCTGGCGGTCATTATAATCAGCGCCATATTGGCCTTCCTCTTGGTCATAGCCACTATCATCTACCTCGTGGCTATAAACCCAACCGCCCAGGTGTCAGGGTCAGTCTATTACAGCCAGGTTGTAGGTCTCTGTTCTCAGTACCAGAGCTCACAGCCCTCTGGAATCTTCATCAATCAATATATGTACCACTACTGTGTGGTGGAACCGCAGGAGGTGAGAACATGTACCATGTCTGCACATTAGGCTGAGCATTTTCTGTATTTTCTAATAAAACATTTTCCCATACTACTTAGATCCAAAATTATCTTGGGTTGAGCATTTTTCAGTTTTGAACATGCCCATTTTTTATTTTTTTGCAAGCACAATCAAGTACAAAAAAAAGAACAGAAGAATCCAACCCACCCCAGGTGTTGCCTTGAAAGGGAAAAAAAATAGTTAAAGAATTGGTCTCTGCAAATATGAACAAACAGTGGAACATGCCTGTTTTTTAATATCTGTAAATCATCTAAAATCTGAGACCCCAATAGTCTTTTTTTCTCTTATTGTTTAATGCTTTCAACTAGGTGATAATTTTGTTTCTTTTTAAAATATACATTTTTATGGACAGAGTCAGATCTTCAAAAGTAGGACGTGCTTATATCCTGTGGTTTTCTTCGGTCCTAGGCCATTGCAGTGGTGCTTGGTTTCCTGGTGACCATTGGCCTTGTCATCATTGCGATCTTCGCTGCAAGGACACGTCAGAAAATCTGGAGTTATGGGAGGAATATTCTCTGGCATGAAGTGAAGGTGGTCAGTGATGGATTTTCACGTGACCTTGGAGAATGGGTGAGTGCATGAGATTTTATCATTAGATTTATTAGAGACCTCTTTATTTATGGTCTGGCAGCAGATACTTTGATTACTGCTAGTTGGTGCAATGTGAACCCCACGTGTACTAAAAGCCTTTTGTAGTGCTCACAGAAAGTCTTGGGGCACTTGTTTTATTTCTGTAAAAATGTTTTAGATTTATTGGTTTCATAGCAAAAGTTCTTTGACAAGCAGTGTTTAACATCTGCACATATCTGACATATTTTTTTGTTTGACTGATTCATTCAGTTCTGTTTTTGCCATTATACCATTAATTGCAACTGTAGACTTTGGCTCCCAAAGCAATAATAAACACAAATGTTTGGTGTTTTATGTTATTGTAAAGGTGTTACTAATTAAAAAAAGCACCCACAGTGACTGCTTGTCAATTAATTTAACTCAGAACAGTTCTTTTAGAACTGTAATTTGGATTTCAGTTTATTACTATCTGAAATAAATGTTTTATTTAAAACTACTGGTAATTTCTAATGTGATGTACATTTTTTGTAAATAAATAATGTAATTATTTTCGTTATAAGATCAATACATTAGCAATATTTTTACTGTCCCAAGACTTTATACTAATTATATATTTCATATGCTTGTATACTATATACTAATTTAGCAGGTGCTTTATTCAAGGTGCCATAGAGGTACAATGAGTAGATGTGAAGTATAAGTACCTGCAAAAATCAGCATTTGTGGAGAAAATAGTGCATAGATGCTTTGGTCCATCCATCTCTGTGGAACCTGCACTCCTTTCCATGCAGCACAGGGAACAAGGTAGTGGTAACACCCAAGGGTGTATCTCAATAACGAGAGTGAGAAGATCATACTTCTGGTCTTTGCAAGACCGGTCTTGCTGACTTGCTTCCGAAGAACAAATTTGTGGCGCAACGAATCGTGGGATTGATCTCATTTGGCCAGGATGTATTGACAATGTTTTCTTGATATTTGAGGCGAGGCATATTATGTTCTTGAGTATTGAAACTGGTTTTCGGCAATGGAATATGACATAAAATGGGTACATGAGAACACAATTATGGTCAAGTACGAGTATTGAGAAACACCCCTAGACAGCAAGCCAGTTCATCACAGGTCACATACTGTACATGTGTGTACTACAGGCAATTTAGAAAAGCCAGTAAGCGTAAATTGTGGGAGAATCTCTTAACATCAACGCTAAAAACAACTGAGCTACCCTAGATTTACAAAAAAAAAATAGTTTACATAATATATACAACATTCCTATGTTTAAGAACTAGCCAGTGGTGGGAAGACATAGCGTTAAACTCTTAGGTGCTGCGTAGTACAGCACTGGTCAACTGAAACTGGAAGCACTGCACCATAACCAAGGATTTGAATATGATCATACCCTGAAAAATCAGGTGCAGTGATATATGTGATCAATTCAAAAGTTTGAGAACAACCCAGCGTTCTGGTTAAAAATGGCAACATAGCCAAGAGGAAGTTGCAATAGGTGTTTAACCCCAATGCCAATATTTTATGTTTTCGTAGCCTGCCGCTTTATG
This sequence comes from Isichthys henryi, assembly GCA_026776945.1. Lineage (NCBI taxonomy): Eukaryota > Metazoa > Chordata > Actinopteri > Osteoglossiformes > Mormyridae > Isichthys > Isichthys henryi. The sequence continues at coordinate 18,786 of JAODJX010003077.1, forward strand.
GGGGGAGTTTCATACTCAGTTTCTGGGTGAGGCTCGCAGTAGAAACTTTAAGGATAAACATTGAAGATAAGACATCTTTGCCATATAAGCAGTGTACATTAGGTCTTGTTCAGTTAAGTTAGAAGCTTTACACTTTAGTCCATCAGCTGGCTTTTTTTTTGTTTATTGCAAAAATCTAAAAACAGTAAAAACATATTGAACACATTTTGTTGATAGTCAAAATAACTAAAGAAATTACTAATTTGTATTGCACATGTATAAAATTTTGTAAATATAACGCATGTTAGCAGGTGTGTTTTGTTTTTATATTAAGATGTGAACCTTATGAGAGTTTTTTCTTTTCAGTACTATCTCTGGTATTTGACCTCTGTGGAGATAATGTGGGGAAAGTGCAAACCGGTCAAACTGGGATTTTTGAAATGTTTACTGTACACAGATGTAAAAGGCTGATATAGATAGAACTGGGACACTAGCAAAATACTGGTTGGAACTGTATGTCTTTGTGGAATTATTGGCATCAGTGCAATGTTATCATAACTTTATTTGGTTTAAAGTGTACTGTTCTTTGCTTCAAATGTGTACTTTCAGTACATTTTGTAATTGTCAATTTACTCTGTCTCATTTCTTGTGTAGTGTGTGTTTTTTCCCCAACATCACACACAGAAGTTGTAAAAATGGAATTGAAATTGATTCTGCAGTGAAGGAGGAAAACTGCTTTTGATGAAAACTATTTTACCCCTTTGCAGGTGAACACTGTGTCTGGTGAGCCAGAGCAAATGCTGAATGCATACCCAGATGAAATTCGAGGGAGAGAACTCCTGGAAGATGTGGCCATTGGTTATACCAAACCACCATACAGTTCTACGTGAGTCACTGCATGCACACACATGGCATCTACAGTAATGAACAACTACTGTATGCAAGTATTTAACATGCAGGTGTTAAGAATTGAGACAAAAAAGAAGAAATAATGCATGCTATATTGTGATATTAGCAGCAAGTACATTGTTTACCTCTTTGTTGTGAAATGATATTTAATGTTTGAAACAAAATTACTTTGTGAGCATTAGTGGGCTATATATTTTGAAAATTTGAAACATAATGACCTTAGATTTTAATTTTTTGTAACATTGACTTTTCGTGACTACCATTCACTGCAAAGCAGGGGTGCAAATGGTGGGGGGATCCATCCCCCCCACTTTTGAGAGGAAAAAACCCCCAAAACTTCGATAAGTAGCGTCCCTAAATAGTGTACATCTTCAGCCACGGTACTGAACACCGTGATGTTTGAACCCATAAAACTGCATCGACCATCACAAACTACTCATAGCATATGTTTGCTGCAGGTGGTAGTAGGAGTCTGCTCACGCGCATCCCCGTGCCTGTACATGCGTGTTTTCACTGTCTCCCTTAATTAGCATTAAATAAAATGAACAAAACAAATAATCCATCTATCCATCCATTTTCCAAACCGCTTATCCTACTGGGTCGCGGGGGGTCCGGAGCCGATCCCGGAAGCAATGGGCACGA
>JAODJX010003134.1:0-20261 GCA_026776945.1 Isichthys henryi
CCCCGCCCCCCCCCCCCCCCCCCCCCCCCCCCCCCCCCCCCCCCCCCCCCCCCCCCCCCCCCGCATTAAGGAGCAGAAGCAAAGTATGAGAAAATGACAAATCGGGAATTCCAAGGAATTCGAAGGCTGATGCCTTGCCCAGAGCCAAGTGAAACCATTTTCCTTCCCTTTTCTTCCTCTCCCACTTTCCCTTCATTTACCTAGGGGCCCAGGATCCAGGGAGCGGACGGAGTGGTGATGGGATGGGGTGACTTCAAGCTTCAAGTTTTTTTCCTCCCTTTGTTGTTTGAGACAGTCAGTCTTTTTTAGGCAGTGGTTCTCAAAGTTGGTCCTCAGACCTCACTGACCTGCTTGTTTTCCTACTATTCCTGCCCCACACACAAGTTCCAGCTGTCTTTCTGCTTCTGATTGACTGAACACACCTGATCCAGATAATCAGCAGTGTGTGGGGCAAGGATAGCTGGAAAACAAGCAAGCCAGTGGGGCCTGAGGACCCAGTTTGAGAACCACTGCTTTTAGGGAAGGAGGTGTTACATCCCTCTGTCCCCCATCAGCCCAGCAGTGGCAGTGCCGTGGTTGTGGGTGGGGCGGTGTCAGTATTGGCAACATTATGAAGGGAATTCTTTTCACCTGCCGACAGGTGATGTAGGGGATAAGTGTGGCTGTTTCTCTCTCTCTCCTCGCTTATTTTTCTCCCCATGCTGAGCTACACCCACGTGCACATCCAGCTCCCATATCTTTTCCTCTCCCCCTCCCCCATTTACAATAAAACTTAACAGATTTCAGTTGTTTGGGTTTGTCGCGTTTATGTTACGGCCCGAGCCAGGTCGTAACATAAGACAGCCCACATTAGTGATAAATAAGTGGGGATTTTAGTATCTAGTGTCCAGATACAAACTAATGTCAGTTACGTTAATACGATCAAGCATGTGTCCCAATTTTCACATTATCTCACCATGGGCATCAATTCAGTTGTACGAGGTGCATCATTACCTCCTCAATTCTCAGCAAACTAAGTGTTTCTACAACCAGCACAATCAGACCATTTTCAAAGGCTGCTTAAAGTGACAGCACATACTCCCCACTTCAAATGCACAGATTAAGGATACGGTGCAATCCGGTCCCATTTGACATTTAGCATTCCAGACACAATGCCAAAGTCCTCCGGTGGAAAAGAATCATCAGACAGCTCCACCTCTAGAGCAGCACTGTAAGAAGAGCAACAAAACAGCTGATGTTGAGTTCGGGTTTTATGGCAAACATGATCATATTGGTCACTATAAAGGTAACATTAAATTTCCGTACGGTTTCATCTCTATTGTAGGTACACCTCTGTTCCATGACAAGTCAATTTATCTGATATCTAAAGACAGGTAAACATCAATGTATCAGCAGAGCATATCAATAAGTCCTGCATTAGTTTTAGCAAGGCTCTATGCTGCACTGAACTCTACAAGATCTTGATGGAATACAGAATGATGTGGGTAAGGTCAACTGTGAAAAAGGAGGCTTTATCAGCAGACCTGGTGCCAACATTGTAGATGTTGTACTGCAATGTTAGGTCCCGGCCCTCTACGGCATATCGGTTCAGTAGAGACTTGGAAGCCAAGAGCCGAGCCCCCTCCTCTCCTGTCACCAACCCCAGTGCAACCAACAGAACAAATGCACTTAGTGTCCCCATCTGGATAGCATGAGAAAAAGAGGCATAAAAAAAAAAAAAAATAGCACACTATCAATCAGGAAGCGTATAAGGGATCATCATATTCACTTAAAATGCAACAATAAAGAATTCTTCATGGTATGGGACTGCCCCAGCTCTTGCCAGGCAGTTAATTTTAAAATTATAGATGCACTGATTTGGGGAAAACGTGAGGATGACAGTGATAATGAATACGACCAAACAAACGGCTATTGCAGTACATTTACAGTTATAGTCCAAAAATGGAGGTGAAAGTTTCAAGTTGTGAGATGTAACTTCCCATGAAAAGCCAACGCTTACGTGTCCGCAGAAAGCAAGTCAGCTTCAATTACTAACTACAATGAAGTGGTAATTTTGATTTTAGCTTATAAAACAATTAAACACGACAGTACTTAATTTGACGACAAAAGGAAAAATAAGTGAACAATGTAAAGAATGCCTGATATTGTTAAACGAAAATATTTCAAACCCGGCTAACGCTTACGTGTACTAAGCGACGAGCGACCAACCGTCTGGCAACAATCAACTACAACCGTCGGATATCAATGAAGGCTAGTGAGTTTCGAAACCAATTACAAAATATTTTATCAAACGCCCCAATGAATTCGCATTATTCTCAACATAACTGTAGAAAACACGACAATAAAAAAGAAATACCTACCTTTCTTGCTAGGATACGGTGCCTGCCGGAGACTGTAAGATCATCAGTACGCACGCTCAGTACCTTTCAACTTTCGGTGACATCATTGGAAATGGGCAGTGGCTTCGGTCGCGTGTACACTATCATTTAAAACCATTTACTTTTCAAAATGTTAATCACGCCATATTTTTTTGCATTGTTTCAATTTTACCTCACTACTAGGGGTGGGAATCAGTATTGTTTTCAGTGAACCTATTAGTTCACCTAAAAGATTCATTCATTGATTTTTTTCACTTCCTGCGTCTCTTGGATTACGCTCTCTTTTTAACACTTGATTCGTATATTCTTAGCGACACAACAAAAGACGTACGTCAAAGTCTTTTGCGGAATTTCTTGTGATCATTGCGTTTCCATAAAACTGACTTTTATCGATAAAAAGGCATGCGTCAGACGTAATATCCGGGGGAAATCTGTTTCGCCTTATTGCCAAAAAACTCTTAGAGAGGTGTTTTCATCCAGAGCTGCACATATCGATAAAATGTACACGTCTGACTTCTCTTATTTCCATCCATCCATTTTCCAAACCGCTTATCCTTACTGGGTCGCGGCTGGTCCGGAGCCTATCCCGGAAGCAATGGGCACGAGGCACTTCTCTTATTTCGATATTCAAATAACAGGAGTTCAAGGGCAAAATGGAAAGGATCTGCAGGCAGTCCCCCGATTAAGAACGTCCAGTTTACGGATAACTCGTACATTCTGACGAATTACCATAAATCGTATTATATTAAAAATCCGGGTTAAATACAGTGGTTTGTAATAACGGATGCACATACTACTTTATAACGCTCGTGAAAATGTGGCGCAGGTTCGTCGGCTCGAGGTGTAGTACAGTACAGTACGTAGTTATTATTGTCTCGTTTGTAAGCTGCAAACTGCCTGTACAGTGAACTGATGAGCAGTTATTTTTAAATGATGTTGTCAGCTCAATTAGTTGAAACTGTACGTGTTCACCTTCCAAAGAAAGCACCGCCAAAACTAATGAAATTTTAGGAGGATGTAATAGCGAACCTATTTATACCAAACTTCTGGATTAAACATTTTAGAATGTCCAGTTCTACATTTGAATGCCCGCACGTGGGACCTTTTATTGGGCCAGTAATAGGCAGCCATCGACCACTAGTTCCGAAAGCGCATCGCAATTGTTCTGTACAAACTGGCAACCCGTGTCTAATGTAAAGAAGTGGGAGAAACGTTCGGTGTCAGCCAAGACAAGTTCACCGCTCTGTTTACGCCGTGTGCATGTTTGTGTTTACTGTATGAAAGGCACGTGAAAAAAGTTATGTCACTTGTCGTTCTCGTAAAAATGTTTTCACCGTAAGTGTCGACAAAGACTTTATCCGTTAAAACTAAACGGTAACGGTTTGTGTCAATATTTAGCGTTAAACAATGTTTCCATTGTCCGCCCTTTAGCGTTAAAGTGTTTTTTCGCATAAAATCTCCTGGATGGAAACCTGCCTACTTTAAACTTAACATTTCATAAAATAAAAATGCACAGTATTTTATGCTACTTTACACTTTGTTACCAATTAGTTGTAAACTAAGTGCAAACACGTTTTTCGAGTTCAAGTACATGGTTTCAAGAGTATTTCAAACCAATTAAAACCCGCCGTTCATTGCATTTTAACTTTATACCCACTGTATCCTACTGGCTAGGTAAACAACAACAAAAAAGTTACTACGAATGATGCCTTCCGCCCGTACGCGGATAAGCTAAGTACGGACCCCTTAAGGCCGTTCCTAACCACGTCATTACTCCGGTGTGGATACGGAGGCGGGTTTCCTTCTTAGTCCTGCGCGGCACACGTGTGACTCCAGGCCGAACAACCGTGTTGTGACTTACGTCTCATCTATCCAATCAGAGAGCGAGTTTGGAATTGACCAAGGGAACTTAGCCAATTAAATTTTAACATGAGCCGCAGTAAAGCTTGGGTGCGGTGCTGTTGTCATGACCGCAACCTTAGTGCAATGAAATATCACTGTTGTTCATTTCTAAACATGCCAGAGTATTAATTAGTTTCTTTGTGTGTTTTTTTTTGTTGTTGCTAAAGAATGGGTGGCGTATGTAGAGAAGTTGTGACCCTGCAGCTGGGACACTATTCAAACTTTGTCGGGACACATTGGTGGAATTTACAGGTTAGTATTTTGCACAGAATATGTCAACTAAGACAACTATTGTGACTTCACATAACAAACATTAATGTATCGGTACCGCTGTGTTATTTTATTAGAGAAGCTCAGACATTTATAGCGTTTTCCCATGTTTTCTGAGCAATACCTTGCTAACGGTTTAGCTCAGTCATGCTTTCAACATTTTTATACTTACTTGTGTTTGGTGTACCTAAATCGTTTGTACGGACCCTAACTGCATGCTTTGCGTTATTCACATTCATCAGAAATCACATAAGCATCTTGAGCATATATACCTTAAATTGACCTTAAAAGACTACGTGTGAGATATACACATCCGTAAGCTTTCACATTAGGTGGGCCCTTCAATATGTACAATGTCTAATACTGAAAAATAATATTTGGGTTTAAGGTCTGTAATAAATATAATAATAATAATCATCGTTATTTATATATTTTCATATGTGGAATGCAGCTCAGAGTGATTTGTGTATGAGATTAAAATAATACCATGGACAGAGAAGCAACTACAGTACAGTACACATCAGTGAAATTAGAGAAAGATGCAATAAATCTAAGTAAAATAAATAGGTGAAAGTATGTAAAGCTAAATTAACAAAATACAATAAAATATAGAAAATCTAAAGAGAAATTATTGCGCTACTTGGTAGCATACAGAAGGGGAGTAACCTGCATTTTATTAATAACAAATTTCTCTCTGCAACAGGATGCATCTCTGTCCTACGATCCAGATTTACTGGTGCCCCCAAATGAGCTACAAAGCGATGTGTTGTTTCGTGAAGGGTTGACGCTAGGGGGTCAGGTCACATACACCCCCCGTCTCATTGCCATGGACCTCAAAGGTAATCATTGTGTGATTGCTTCAATAAGCAGCTTGCTTCAATAAGACTGGCAACAGAAATAAAGTAGTTGTTCATATTTAATGAACTGAAATTTTATACCCAAGTATATGGCATTTGAGGTGTGCCTGTTTAATGAGTACACATTGCATGTTGAGTGCATCTCTCTCTCTGCTTAGGTAGTCTCCAGACATTACGGCAGGAAGGTATCCTGTATGATACTAGGAAAGAGCGCAAGTCCTCAGCATGGTCAGTCAGTACTACCTCTGGATTAATCTTTGCTGGAGATATGCATCAAATGTGGTTTTCTATGTATATTACTGAATGTCAGTCTATATAACACAACCAGCGATGTTGATAGGGGTGTAATGCAGTAAAGAATATAGAAATTGTATTGCACATGGGTCGAGCTGCCATGATTATTTGCATAAACTCCATGTATCGATTATATATTTAAAAACTGGCATTGATTAAAATTTCTCTTCTCTATTACTTGGAAATATGGTGGAAGGAAGACCGAGCATAATGGGTGAGGGTCCAAATATATATAGCGCAAAAATCTCTGCTGTGTGGGAGCACTTCATATTATATGTGAATGAAAATAAAGTCCTCAGAAATAGCAAAGTAATGGGTTGTGTTATGATGGTACGACAACTACAATGTTGCAAAGCGATAGCAATTTTCGAGCTCCATTATAATCTTATGGGACTGCTGTTGTATAAATATGGCGTCCATCATTGACCGAAACATTGTTCTACTGTGCATGACTGTGTATCTGAAATTAGCTCCCTGATAAACACAATGCTAAATATATTTTTATTTTTCTCCTTTTCCATATATGTGAAAATTTTCTTTGTATTTCTTTTGGTTAGCAAAAACAGATGCTAATATAGGTCTTTCATGAAAGCAAAGTGGCATAAAACGGATGTTTGTAAAGCGGGAGATACCAATTGAGTTTGTCAGATAAGTTGGTGGTGTTGCTGCGAGCTGTGACAACAGGCACAAAGCAATGTTGGCAGATTACGTTTTACTCAATTTGATCTTTAATTGAAACTTATCATTTTACTTTTTGTTTTAACCCAGCTGACTATCGTGACTTTTTCAGTGTGAAAGTTGCATGCGCATAATATGGCATGTCAGTATTAACATCACACATTGTGCAGGCCTACTATGTGGGGTGTAATGGTGGCACAGTGGGTAGCACTGTTGCCGCACATTGCTGCTTTGTTTTGTAGTCTGCATGGTCTCTCTGTCTGTGTGTGGGTTTACACCAGATCCTTTGGTTTCCTCCCACAGTAAAAAAATATTCAAGTTAAGTGAACCGTACTAAAATTGACCGTATGAGTGACTGTGCACCCTGCAATGGGCTGGCACTCTGCCCAGGTTTGGTTCCTGCCTCACACCAGTTGCTTGATTAATCGTTGAATTAATTGATATATTACTTGAATATTAACATAATTGATAGGGACAGCCCTGCATGTGGGTGAGGCTGTTTCTGTGTTTTTTAGGGATGGAGAAATGGTGACTTATAAGGAGTGTCTTCCAACAAAGAACTCTTTTCTTCAGGATTTGGATAAACTGGATGTGAGTCTCCAGCTCTCTGCCATTGCATTGTTCACCTTTTTATGGATGCATTTGAACACCTCCATCACTCAGACTTCATTCTTGCCCTGTCATGCCTATGCAGTGTCTGTTTGGCTGCAAGCCTTCTTAGTTGTCTTCTGATCTTTGTCCAGGAGGGGGAGATACTGGCTGAAGCGGATTTCAACATGTCCCAGTTGCCTCAGTGCCCAGGAGGGAACAGATTGTCCCAGAGTGAGGCCTTTTACCAACCACTTTCTTCAAGTCTTTGTTGGATATACTTTTATCAGTAAACAAGTATGTTTTGCTTAGCAGGGTCTGTGGCCGTGGAGACAGTGAACAGCAGCTTGGAGCGTGTTCGGAAAGGGTACCAGATGGAGGGCAGTGTGAGAGTGTGGTCCGACTTCCTGCGCATCCATCTCCACCCACGCACCATCACTGTCATTAATCAGTACAACCACGATGGGTATCTACTCCATTATACTGGCTTTTGTGCTGTTTGATGCTCTTGATGAATACAGAGTATGTTTTGAGAAGTACATAATGTATTACTGCTCTTTGATGTTCTGTATTGGCAATAAAATATCTACAATGCCAAACAGTATCTAGGCCTGCGAACTTAGTGTAGCAAATTGGCTGTGTAGTATTACATTGCATTTATTACCCCCAAAGACACCATAAATGTATGTCCCTGTGTAATCCCATAGAGAATCCCAACGTTTAGAAGCATTTGGCCAAGGGGAGGCACTGCTCCAGGGTTCTTTGCTAGAGGAGCTGGAAGACAAACTGCACTTCTTTGTGGAGGAGTGTGACTACCTGCAGGTTTTTATGCCTGAATTGTCTGTGTTATAACCAGAGAAACCATCTTCATGCTTTTGGTATGACATTTACCCGTCTTGCTTTTGCCCCCTCTCTCTGTCCTTCTCTCAGGGGTTTCAGGTACTGTGTGACCTCGCCGATGGCTTTTCAGGCTTAGGGTCAAAGGTCACAGAGATGCTGCGAGACTCCTACGGCAGTCGTGGAATCCTTACATGGGGTGTTGCCCCTGTCAGCTATCCAGATTCTGTGAGTAAGCACAGCTGGTGGTGCACGTTTTCTGTGGTGTTCCGCATCTACCCTAATGAGAAGGAGGCTTGTGTTTCCTCCCGTCTCTGTCGCAATGTGTTAACAAACTAATAATGACCTTTTTTTTCAGTGTGGTATGCTGTTTAGCTTTTTTTTCTGCTTATGTATCAGAACCTGATAAAAGATGTGTACCACATGATGAATTATGTCCTGGGCACAGCCAGCCTGGCCAATCACAGTTCCTTCTTCTGCCCTTTGACCCTCAGAGGTGGGCTGGGGCGACGACCCTTGTCCCCCATTGCATTCCCTCACCTTCATTATGATGTAAGTCAGACATCATTACTTGCTGAATTGTCATTCGCTAAGCCTGTCCTAAAACCTGTTTATGAATCAGTGGTTGTTTACTAGGATTTTGTGTAATGCTGCAGTTTTAGGAGTCCAGCTGCAAGGCTCCTTTGCGCTGATTCTGTTTTATTTTAACTAATAAACTTTGTACCTTGCCCCATCTGTCCCCTCTCCAGCCCACCTTGTGGTATCACTCCAGTGCCATTCTGGCTCTTGCCCTGGACTCCCTTACTGTGCCCTATCGGCTGAGATGTAACAGTGCCCCCATGTGGCAAGTTGCAGACTCATTGGCTGCGTGTGGAAGAAAGGTGAGTTCCTGTAATTTCATCCATCCTTCTAACCACTTATCTGGTTAAGGGTTGTGGGGGTGGGCTGGGGTCTTGGCAACATCAGGCAGAAGGCTGAGGTATAACCTGGATGAGATCCATGCCCATTACAGGGCACCTAAACCACCAGACGCTTAATACCTGGAATAAACCCCCACTGCACATACAAGGCAGAGGATCTGCACTACCAATAAAATACAGGTGTATACCGTATTACTGACATACGGCCCGAGCGTAGACAACTGACAGCTGAAAATCTGTTCAAAAAAGTTTACCTGTTTCACTACACTGCTTGTATTTGTGTTTTTTGCAATATTTTTGCCTTCTCCTGGTCTGGTGGAGCATCACTGCTGTATGCATGCTCCAAGCATGACCGTCTGTGCCCACAGGCGAATGTAGTATGTACAGAAGGGTCTGCATGCACAATTGTGTGTAGACCATAACAGCAAGTGGAAATGTGATGTATTAACTAGGTTTAAAACCAAGACACAAGTTGAGAATAACCATGTACACATCCACAGATGGATAATCAGGAGACATTGAGGATGATGGTCATTCACAAAAAAATGTCGTTTGTGTGCGTGTCTTTCTGATTTCTTTAATATGATTCCTTATATTCTCCATTCAACTCAGACTTGAGTAAGGAAGTAAATTTTTGACCCCAAGCCAATTAAATTCGATTGCGATTACTCAGGAAACAACTCAGTGCACTGGGAGTTTTTAAATTCTATTACAATTCGTTTTTATAAAATGGTTATTTGATAACATTATTTAAAAAATGTTTTAATGTCACTGAACAAAATTTACAAATTACCATGGGAACTTAATGACATGCTATTAATACAAAGAAAGTCATATAACATTGATTTTTATTACAAAAAAACATCTGTATAGGAAAAGAATTAAACATGCTACCTGTTTTGAGGGTTGGTGAAACTTGCCTGCACAGATGAGTGTAATGGGATTACATCATTTTTCATACTGAGGAAAACAAAATTGATCTGCATGCCAAATTTAATAATGAATTATAAACATGCAATGGGCTGGTACTTTGAGACGACTTCTAATTGGGAAATGAGTTGATGAAATCCCTCATCTTCAACTTCAGAAAACGGAGATGATTGGAGACAGTATTTTAGTAGCTGTGTCTTAAGCAATGGGGACTTTTTTGTTATACAAAATAGATGTTTCCCAAAAGTATCATTGTGCAATGAATAGCTTAACCATCAGACAGAGCGTTTTGTGCTACGAAAAGGCGAGTTTCCCAAATGCATCATAAGGTAGAGAGCTTCCTGGAAGTATCTTCATTATTTTTTTTAAACTCATTTATGTGATTTTTTTTCATCGCAGGTAACATACAGCTGCGGGGCGAGGGTATTTGTGTGCTTCCTGGGATTTCAACCGGTGCCTGTTGCGGCATTAGTGCTACTTGTCGAGCTACAGGAGCCATAGAAATATAGCTTAGATACATTTTATCCCCAAAACTTAATTCTGACATTACAGATCAATGCATGGAATTGCCACCTTACAGTTTTTCTTGGTTGCTTTTCGTCTTGAGGTTCAAATGGTTTGTCTATTGGAGCATCACAATTTCAGTCACCAGCAAAAAGGAAGTAATTCACAACCATTCATTCATTTCAAAATGCAGTTTTTTTTGTTAGTCATTTAGTCAATGCCATCAAAAAGTGAAATCTTTGAATGAATGCCAAGAGACATACCAGTCAAAATTAGTCATGTTGTCAACATGAAAATACACCATGGAAGTATTTTTAAAAATTAAGTGATCAATTGTTACTTAATGAACTTTACTATCATTTCTTAATAGCCAGCTGTATTTGCTTGTGCACCAAACCCCATGTACTTATGCTGTAGAAGCCATTACAGTGTTCTGAATATATGGAATGGGAATATATGGGAATTAATGGTAATAAACTACAAATTGCAGGTTAGTCTATAATAGGAAACATAAATGTAGTTGGAAAAAACATCCTAACAGCACTGTTAGTGATATCATTGTGTAAACAAGTACTTGTGAGTATGTGTGTGTAAAAACAACCCAAAATAAGCATGTGGATCAAAACTCACTGCTTCTAAGACATATTCTATGTTGTATTATTCATACAGTTTGCTTTCATTGCCGCTGTCAGCTTGCATGAATGGGAGAAACATTTGGCCCGACACCAGCTTTTCGGCACTATATGGACATTTTATTTATGCTCACAAGTTAAGCAGCTTAGTAGTACGGCTACAGTATTAATGAGATGTGATTTGTGACACCTAAAAGTTAATAATCGATATAGACTTGGTATTTCTTACATTTTTTCTTTAAATTTGCTTTGTGAAGCATACCACATACTGTTGTTCTGGTATACTATGATTTGGTATACTTCAGTGTGAAATGCACTGAAGTGGCGGTGAAGAAAGGAATACATCTTTTAAAAGAGGCAATCTTGTGGATAAACAAGGTAAAAAGATGTCAGTGGTGTGGTGGTACTTTTTGCAGGTTAAAGTCTGACACATTTTTTAAACATAAGGATATGCCGAATTTCTACTGATTACTAACTTTTGGCCCTCATTAATATTTTAGGCGCACTACTAAACTGCTTAACAAGTTGTGGGTGAAAATAAACATCCGTATAGCACCAGAAAGCTGGCATCCGGCCCTGGTGATTATTACACATGTGTGATGTAATATCGATTTGCTATAGCCCAGCCCTAGATGTAATCTTTTAGGATAATATAAACTGTGTTGTTATTACAGTTTTGAAACATATTTCTCCTGGACCGTTTGCCCCGTTTGAGGGTTACATTGTGTGGCTCCGCTGCCACAGACTATGTACTACAACAAAACACGTGTATTGAGAACACCACAGAGAATTCCAGAAGTCTTATTAATACAGGAAGCTGAGAAAGGCTCTAACAGTCAGTCCGTTTCAGGTGGTGGCTGCGTATGGAGCTGTCCCATTTCCCATGATGCAAGGCAGCTGCCTTCCTGATGCTTTGCACAGTTACAGAGACGCACTACCATGGAGACCCCTATCAGCATGTCGCGAGCTGAGCGATAGATGCTCCTTTGGCCAGTGGGTGACACTTCGTGGTCTGGAGGGACAGAAGCTAGTCAGGTATAGGTTTGGGACGCGCTTATAGGGCCTTGTTAGTGAGTCTCTGTAATCCTGTGACCCATAAACCTGCCTTTACCTCCTCAGCACTCTGACCCCTGGGATACAGCCCCCCTCTCCATTACACAGTGCCCGCTGTGGTGAAGAAGTTGTCGCCTCTTATGTGAGCTCTTACTACCCTGCCAGCCCGCTGTGAGTATATACTTTGACACCCACACTACTCAGACGATCAACTCTTGAGGCATTTTCCACTGCACCAAGTATCATACTTTTGGTACTAGAAATTCAGTGCTTTACCTTTCCATTGATTTCTGGTCCAGTACCAAATCAGTTGGGATACTTGTGTGATACTTTGTACTTTAGGGTGGACTTGCAAACGCGTTTGTTGTTGATTATTTATGTGAATAACCTGCCTCATAAACAGAAAATATAACTGCTGTCTTGGAAAAGCAAGCAGTTATGGACAGAGAAAATGATTATAAATGGTCTGCGTTTTGTAAGTTACAAATGTTACTTGTTTCCTAATTTTGATCACTACTGTAAAAATTTGTCTTTAAATATATGCAAACTGTTGGTAACTAAGTTATTTTAGCGTTTTTAACTACCTTTATGAGACTAAGTATAAGACTACAAAGCAATTGTTTTATTTAACTTATGTTTCTCAAAATGCAAGTCATAAAGTAGCTTAAAATAGTGTGGATTTGCTGAAATAACAGATTTTAGGTAAAATACTAACTTTTGAATTAAAAACACTTGTATAAGTCATAAATGGTGCAACTTAGATGTTCTCTGTTTGTTCAAAAATGGAAGATGTTAAGTTGCGACACAAAATTAAGAAATAAAAGCAGACGGACGAGAATGTTTCCCAAAAGCATAGTTGCTCATTACGTTAGCGACTTACATTTTTGGAACCATTCAACTGAATGGTTTTGGCTATCTAAGTTGCTAACAGGAGCTTTTGGTAAATGTGCCCCAATTCGTCTGTAAAATTTATATATTATGCAAATTATTATATGATGTGAAAGTAGTTGAGAGTGAGCTGTGTGCTTGGCAACAGTCAGCAGTTGTCTGGTGGGAACTAGGCCCAAAAGTGTTTAAATAAATAATCAAGCAAAGTATTATCTGTTGTGGCTCATTATTATTATTAACTTATAAATGCTAGTCGATGGATTGTTGTATAAAAGCAATAACATAGTCAGGCTGCAGGCTCTACAACCTAAAATAGAACTTATTATTCACCAATGGAGTCCATCACATAAGTTGGTGGTGTTGCCGTGACTTGTGCTGACCAATCAGAGCTTTTGCTCAATATCATCTCTGGAATCCAGAATATTTCCATACAACAGAAGGTGAATGGCTTTTAGTGACCAGTCCTTGTTTGCTTTTCTCCTTCCACTCATTTTGTAAAATCTCTCGCAAAATCATCTATGAGTGAAACAGCTCGGAGAATGCAGCAGCAGAAAATTTCAAACTTTTTTTTTCATATACAGTGGAACACGAACTTAATTTGTCCCAGCTGCATCATCCACTCAGATCACAGAACGCAGGTTTCCTTGTCATTCCATATATAAATAAAGTGACTTACAAACTGTAACATTGTGGGTGAAACCTTCAATTTACCACCCTACGCAGGCCGGCGTGGAGAACTCATTGATGGACATTGGCTTTGCCCTTGACCGTAGTCTACATTTTGCTTTTAGCAAGCAAGCCCACTCTTTCTATAATGTTCGCATATAGTCAGTTGACCTAGGACCCCCGAGGTTTTTATTTCCTCATTTGGGAGTTTTTGGTTCCTCTCCTCTGTTATCATCTGGCTTTCTTTCTTTCCTTCCTTCCTTCCTTCCTTCCTTCCTTCCTTCCTTCCTTCCTTCCTTCCTTCCTTCCTCCCAATGTCCCTCCTTCCCTCCCTTCCTCCCTCGTTTCTGTATTATTCCATCTTAGTGGTGTTGTACCATGGCATTACAGAATAATACATTGACATTAATCGAAGTACTAAACTTTCAGCTTCAAAAACTTACCAAAAGTAATCATCAGCTGAGTCCTCTCTGTTTACTTGTGCTCTCTCTCTTTCTCTCTCTAGTGCTGTGCAGCTGGTTTCCAGCCCCAGTAAACTCACCCCTCCCTTCCCTCAGCTTTTCCACCAAACTCTAAGCCCACAGGGATTCCTGCAGAGTGAGGCCACATCTTCTCAATCTGGTGAGCTCGGCAGAGATCCCCCTCTGTGACAAACTGACTCTTCTGCTGGGTTGTACTGCTGCAGGTCAGCAGTGTCATGAAGCAGAAGCCATACCATTCACTGATAACAAATTTTTGCATGTTACTGTCTTTTAAAAATACTTTAGAACTAGCTATATGCCATGTCACTTTCTAAATCACCAGTAGAACTGGGACAAGAAAAAAATAACGAAGATAATAACCATGCTCCACCAGTCTTTGTATTTAGAATCAGACTGAGTCTATAAAGGCTTTTGCAAGTGCCAGCCCTAGTGTGCTCTTGTTTCTCTCTTGCCCTCTAGTGGTTGCCTCCGTCCCAGTGCTCTCCTCCCTCCAGTCTTCTCCAGCCCTGGGGCCATGGCTGGCTGCATTGCAGCAGGGGGCATGTGCGCTCGATCTTCGCCGCGTGGCTCCCAGTTTCTTGTCTCAGGGGCCTGAGCAAGCGGAGTTGCAGGAGACCCTGGAACAGCTGATCAACCTTGCCCACTGTTATCACCATGACAGCAGTGGGGCCTCCTCTGATGATGATGATGACTAATTGGAACTATGAGGAACGTCCAATGTGCAGTATGAAGAAATGCCCAGAGGGGTGGAAATATGAGGATATAGAATAGGAGGGTCCAGTGAGAATGAAGAACTGGAAGGTGTAAAACAGAGACTCCTGGAGGGAATGAGTGTTTTATATGAAGTCAGAAGTATTTGTATCTCCAGAATGATTTCTGTAAGACTCCTTCAGAGACCTGTGGATGTGTACATAAGTTTTATTAAATGCTCTGAATGCCATTTTGGATTAAATAAGTCGTTACATTTTGAGATGTTAGTTGGTTTTTAAAGCTTCATGGCCACACTTCAGCGACGTCAATTTGCAGACTGCAGGGGCTTGTCAGCAGAGCTAGCAATGTGGGCAGCTCTTGTGATGTGGCAGGCAGTATTGTCTCACTGAATGCTTTTTATTGGCTAAGTGAAATGATGCTAGAGATTGGGGAAAAATGGAATAGATAAATATTGATCCCCATGGGGAAACTGTACTTTTGCCTAACCCATCTTGCTCTCCACGAGACAGACAGAGGTGAGAATAAAGTTAGGGGTCACAGCACAGGGTGAGCCATAGTGCAACATGCCTGGACCTTGGAGTTAAGGGTCTTGCTCAGAAGTCCAGTGGGGCAGCCTCTGGGATTCGAACCAGTGACACAAGTCCTCACCCATGAGCCACCCAATCCCCCCAAGGTTTTAACCATGGGAGTGAGTTCTCCACTATTTTTCCATTTAAAATTTTAAGTTAGTGTTTTTAACTTCGCTCATCTTGACTTCATAGAACATACTACATGTTAGTATATGAACTAGATTCGGTGCTGTCAGAGTGGACAGCACTGTATTCCCCGGAGAACCCTGTCATTTAGTCTGGCCATCTAATCTGTACTGAGCCCACCCTCATTAACTTGTTCAATTGTTCCTGGCTAAAGAAAGGCTGTGTGGAGATGTATTCTGTCTCATGGTTAATACACTGACGGTGTTCCATATCCTCACTGTTTCTGATATGCAACTAGTTCTGACTTCAGTCACTGTGAAGACATTCATGGAACAGTTGATACAATCACAAGCTTGATCCCACCCCCCTCAAAGTGATCGACAGTGCGCACCATTATTATGAAAAGAAGCATCATGAAATAAACAGCTGTTTTAGAAAACCGTCATTCGTAAATACATCACTGTGAAAAGTTGAAGTTCATTGTGAAACATAATTCAAATTACTTAAGTAATCATATGTACATTATCTAAAATAGGATTTAATAACTAATGAAAATCACATTATCATATACTATATAGAGATTATACATAGAAGACATTATGAAATACCTGTTATGAAATTATTTAAAAAATAAAAGGACATATGCAGACCAGTGATGGGTATGTAAGTGATTCGATTTGCAAGGAGCTGGCAAGTCTAATCACCAAGCACAGAGGATGCCCTATAGACATATTAGGCGGCATTACTAACACTTGATGGAGTTTGATAGGGGAGGCCAGGTGGTCGTATCTTACAATTGCCCAACATGTGGGCAATGCAGATGTCTCAGTCACTCAATGTTGGAACCAATGGGCACGTGAGGGCACCCACACATGTCATGAAGGTTCCGGTCACCCAAGACAGACCTCACTTACTGAGGATCATCATATTGTGCACTAAGCATTACAGAACTCCATGACATCTGCACCTTCCAGTGGTGCTGTAACTAGGAGACATGAACTAATGTCGAGTGGCGTCATTACCATGTTCAGCAATGAATCTTGATTCTGCGTTACCACAGATTACCGTTGTGCGTGTGTATGGTGGCACCAATGGGAGAGGACTAATCCTGCCAATGTTGTGGAGAGACACACCAGCGCTCCTCCTAGCATCATGGTGTGGGGAGCCATGGGGTATGACTTCATGTCATCTCTGGTAGTGATTCAGGGGACCTTGACAGCACAGCACCACGTCAGTGACATCCTGCTTCTGCATGTACCCCTCCCGAGTCAGCACCCTGGAACAGTCTTTCAACAAGACAACACCAGTCTACACACGGCATGTGTGTCTATGGACTGCCTGCGTCATCTTGAGGTCCTCCTGTGGCCAGCCAGGTCCCCCGATCTTTCCCCGATCAAACGTGTGGGATCAGCTTGGACGTCAACTCAAACCCAGTGCCCCTCTGCAGGATCTCAAGAGCCAGTTACAACAGCTGTGGGCTGACTTGCCGCAGAACAGGATACAACGACTGTAGGACTCCCTTCCGCACTGTATCACCGCATGTATCCAAGCCTGGGAGGGTGCCACACCCTACTGACATGGGACCAGGAGTGTGCCCATACTGATAACTTTGTTGACCGATTGATCTAACATAATAGTCATTGTGATATAGTCTCATGACCTTTCACCACGTGCAGATTCATTTCATTTCCACCACTCCGTCTGGGTGTTTAACTTTTTTTTGTCACTGAGTGTATTTATTCATTTACTTATTTACAGATATTTACTTCATTTTAAGTATAGCGTTCCATAAAATACAGGCTGAAGCACAGTTAAATCAATAGCTTCTGTATTTACCAGTTTTGCTCCTTTTTCGTTTTTGGTCACCCAGTCGGTCCACTGACAAACAGTGCAAGTGACGTGTTGAGGGACTCGTCAGCCTTCCTCTGAGATCAACTTCTCCTAACCATCCAAGAACAGTTTTGTGACGAACAATGTCTTTTTCAGCACGATGGAGCACCGTGCCATAAGGTTAAAGTGATATCTAAGTGGCTTGGGGAATAAAACAACGACATTCTGAGAAAAGCCCAAGCACTGACTATACAAGAATGGGCTGCCATCAGCCCAGGATTTGGCCCAGGAGTTGATTGACAGCAGCCAGGGCATATTACAGAAGTCTTGAAAAAGAGGGCCAACACTGCAAATATTGACTCTTTGCATAAACTTAATGTAATTCTCAATAAAAGCCTTTGACACTTACAAAATGCTTGTAATTATACTTCAGTATATATCAGAAACATCTGACAAAAAGATCTACAAACACTGAAGCAGCAAACTTTGAAAACCAATACTTTTGTCATTCTCAAAACTTTTGCCCACGACTTTAGATATAGGGGATGGTTAGGAGGCCAGATTTGAAAGGGCTGTAACAATTGTTTTCCTCAAATTTAAATGTTTATTGTATTCATTAAACTGCAAAATGAAATACAACAGAACATGATTATGCCAAACATATAATTGATCCAGGACCAGTATATCAACTTCTGACAACAGAAAGGAAATGCTCAATTGGCCATTCCATTAGGGTAACTAAAACAGCCATAAGTTTCAGTACCAAAAGTCCCACTTGGTACCTTTTTGTTATTTTGGTTCTTTACAACCGCTGTCCTGAAAACAGTTGCAAACTCAGAAAACAATGATAAACAAGATAAAATTTAAAAATGAAAATAATACTGATGGATGCATGGACAAATTAAGAGACTCAAGCTTTAACTGCAATCTGGTCAGAAGAACCAGAGATCAGGATAGCATACCAAGAAATAAAGTATGTCGTACTTTACGGTATTGGAAAATTGCAATGTGATATTGTTGTAATAAATATTGGGGTATTTATAAAACAAAAAGGAGTTCAACATAAATTTCTCACAAACCTGTCTGGGAGTGATTTAAACAGCAAGAATGAAAATGATTATGATTGTCTCAGAGAACGCATGCAGCACTCATGCAAAACCAGCAGAGTAAACTTTAAACTGATTTTTAAACATATACTAGATAATCTTGAAAAGGAATAATAGTTAAAATTGCAAAAAAAAAAAAAAAAATCCTTTTTCTATGACAGAGTAAACTTTTTTACCAAAACCTAAACTAGCCTGTGCTGTAATGTCTGTATACAGAATTTAAAGTAAGAAAAAGCCTCATCTTTCTCTACCTGACTGGCGAAGTAAGAATTGCACATACACAACATGTGATGTTAGTCACCATTCCTTAAAGAGGATATTGCTGCCTTGGTATGGATACAGCTTAGGGCTACAAGAATGATTCCTGGTGTTAGAGGAATGCCTTATGAGGAGAGGTTAGCTGAATTGAATGAGTTTGAGGTTGTTATTTTACCAATTAACAGTACTTCTGTTTTTTCTGTGTTTAACATAAGGAAATTATTTGCCATCCAGCACTGGATATCTAGTCTTCTAACCGAGAGAGCAGTGATGCATCATCCAGCTTAACAAATATATATAACTCTGTATCATCAGCATAACAATGAAACCCAACACCATGATTTCTGATCATGTTACCAAGAGATAATGTTACTACTTTGGTGATCTTGGAAGATTCATTGTTCATGTGGACAAACTGATAATGATCAGTTGAATAGGAGCAAAACCAAGAGAGATCTGTCTCCTTAATGTCAATCACACATTCTAGCCGCTCCAAGAGGATATTATGATCCACAGTATCAAATGCTGTAGTTAAGTCTAGTAATATGAGGTACCAACAAGAATATACAGCCACGGTCAGAAGCCATAAGCAAATCATTTACTACTTTTACCAAAGCTGTTTCTGTGCTATGGTTTGGTCTAAAGCCAGACTGATATAATTCATTAACATTATTTTTATGTAGGAAAGAAGACAGCTGGTGAGCAACATTTTTTTCTGGATCTTTGAAATAAATGGAAGATTTGAGATTGATTTATAATTTCCTAAATCACTAGGTTCAAGATTTGGTTTCTTTAGAACAGGTCTAATAACAGCTAGTTTAAAAGGTTTTGGATCATATCCAAGCCTAAGAGACTAGTTTAACACATTTAACAGGGTGGTGCTAATCAGTGGTGCAATCTCCTTGAGGAATTTTATAGGAATTGAGTGCATAAGGCTAGTAGAGGAATTGCAGGCGGAAACTAAGCTCAAAAGTTCTGATTCTTTTATAGGAAGGAAAGGGTCAATGGTCACATTATTAGTATCCGTCGGAATAGCGGGAGGCTGGCAGCTGTGTCTAGCTGTAGATGTGCACTGGATGGTCTATCTAATCTTAGTTATTTTACCATTAAAAATGTACTGAAGTCATCACTCAAACGTTTGTGAGACTTGTGAGTTTAATGTTGAAGAATTCTGTGTTAACTTAGACAAAGATTCAAATAGGAATTTAGGATTATTTTGTTCTCTTCAATTAGTCTGGAGAGGTACACAGATCTTGCGGTCACTAGTGCTTGTCTATATTTAGGGGCTCTCTTTCCAGACAGATCTGAAAACTTCTAGTTTAGTTTGCGCTCTAGCTTGCACAAAGCCTGTTTAAGTTCACATGTAAGATCAGAGTATCAGGGGGAAGCGTTCTTATCTCTATGCTTTATCTTCTTACATGGAGCTACAAGATCTAGAGTGCTGCGAGGAGATTTTTCCTTGTTCGCAGTTACCTGTTCCAGTTCATTTTCACGTGAGACTTCAGATGTAAAGTTGAAGGGCTGTTGGTTGAGAAATGCTCTAGTAGTTAATGAGGCAATGAAACGTCTCATACTGTACTTTCGAGCTCGGGCCGAAGGGAGGCTATACTGTATATCAAACGTTAACAAGTAATGATCTGAAAGCAGAGGATTCTGAGGTACAAACCGGATTCCAAAAAAGTTGGGACACTATACAAATCGTGTAGGATGATGTTATGCACAGTTGATGATGATAACTGCAAAGTCTTTGCAATTTTTCGCTGGGTAACACCTTTCTGATAT
>JAODJX010003351.1:0-20078 GCA_026776945.1 Isichthys henryi
GGTTCCTTTAAATCAGAGTTAGATAAGATTTTAACAACTCTGAGCTATTAGTTTAGTTCTCCCCAAGCGAGCTTGATTGGCCGAATGGCCTCCTCTCGTTTGTATAGTTCTTATGTTCTTATGTTTTGTAAAGTGATTTACTACATTAGTGCTTAGAAATCGTATCAGTCAGCACATTCTGATACTGTTCAATAGAACCCAGGCTAAAAATGATATTACTCAAGAAAACTCTGTTGGCAAGTAATACATTTTTGTTTTAAATAAGAAAATAATCTTGGAAGTGCTAGTCCAAGTACTTCCAAAAGAGGTAGCCTTCCTTGTGCATTGAGAGATGGTGGGACCAGTCGAGCGGTGCTGAGGGTCAGACACAGCGCGGTGCAGTGTGTGGTGAGATAAATTCTTTTAGATAGGAGGGTCCTGGTCCATTTTTGGCTTTGTAGGTGAGCATCAGTGTTTTGAATCTGAGATGGACAGCTTCAGGAAGCCAGTGGAGGGAGGGTAGCAATGGTGTGGTGTGGGAGAACTTGAGAAGGTTGAAAATGAGTCGGGCAGCTGCATTCTGGATCAGTTGCAGTATGCTAACATTAGGAAACAACTATGCTAAGATTTGCTCAAACAAAACTCATGCCACTATGCTACAGGTTGGAAATTAAGGCCATAATTTACAGAAGTCTGCTTTTTGTTTTACTCATTAACATCTTTCACAAAAATGAACAGAAATATTTCATAAAGTGAAAATTGTGCAGTCTTCTACTAAATTAAATTTAATAAATCAATCAAAAAAATATCACTGTATGCCCCAACTAACCATTTATAGTGAAAAACTCTCCACTACCAAATATATGATGGAGCTCAGATAAAACTTAAGTAATTTGTATGTCAAATTACTTTGTCTTTATATAATATACACGTGAAATTATACCCCTCTATGTATAAAGTTACTATTGTATGCACTGGTAGCACTACATTTTGGTTACAAATGCAAAATTAACGGCACTGAAACATTTAAAAGTTGCGAGAAACCCAAGATTTTGTGGTGACAAAGACAGCTAGCAAATGAGTGAGGCTGGTTGCCAAGACAAGTTGTGCAGCGTACCGTAGCCAAGTCTATTAATGTTAACGATATACTCGTAGTATGCATGTGAACTAACAATATTTTGTATTGCTGCTATTTATATATTGTACGATCTTACGTGACCAAATCATTTTTAGTATTCTTTTTGGCTTAAACGTAAAAGTGTTTTTGATTTTTCAACGAGCTCCAAAAATATTGTAGCTTAATTGTCAAATGTGCAAATATGAAGGGGGTGTTTCCACACAGCCGACATGACAGTTCCGATATACATGCGTTGCTGAACAACTAGTGCTGACGAACCCCCGACCCCCTATCTAGTCCAACATTTTTCGCCAAGATTGACCTGATGCAGATACTGGGTACCAGATTGGTACCATCTCTAGTAAGATGTATCTTTTAACAAAACTCTCATCGGCTTTGTCATCTTTTCCATGATTCAGTTTTATGTATTTGACAGTGCTAAAGGATGTAGGAGACTTGTACACAGATATTGAATTGTTTCTTGGGATTGAGAGATATAACGTTAACTGTGTGGTTTTCCGTTTCAGGCCATTGGGTCTTGGTGTCCCCTGCCAGGAATGGAAGACACTGGTTTGTTGACAGAAGCCTCCATTAGTAACATGGCCCAGGCATCTCCTTGGCCTGCACGGAACCGTGTCCACCAGGTTTCCCCATCCTTTCAGGCTGATCCTGTAACAGTAGCTGCGGATTCCTCCCTGCGACCACCAGGGGGAGCCTCCTGCTCCTTCCAGCTAGGTACAGAATATACACCAACTGTGCCATCCATTACCTGTCTGCAAATGTTGACAAGAATACATAGAAAAGAATAACTTCTCAGGATTTATTAAAGAGTTGTTTTTATGATAATAAGTTAGTCTATTGCCACCTATCTGAAAAGTATTTATGAATATATAGTATGAATGCGGGGCGGCATGGTGGTGCAGTGGTTAGCACTGTTTCCTCACTCCTCTGGGACCCGGGTTCGAGTCTCCTCCTGGGTCACGTGTGTGGAGTTTGCATGTTCTCCCCATGTTGTTGTGGGGTTTCCTCTGGGTACTCCGGTTTCCCCCCACAGTCCAAAAACATGCTGAGGCTAATTGGAGCTGCTAAATTGCCCGTAGGAATGTATGTGTGAGTGAATGGTGTGTGAGTGTGCCCTGCGATGGGCTGGCCACCTATCCTGGGTTGTTCCCTGCCTCGTGCCCATTGCTTCCGGGATAGGCTCTGGATCCCTCGTGACCCAGTACTAGGATAAGCGGTTTGGAAAATGGACGGATGGATAGTTTGAATGCCTGAGAAGTTCAATTTTGAGGATGAAAGTCATGATCAGTTTAAATAAAATTAACAGAGATTAAAAAATAGCCCTAAACATACATATATATATATATATATATATATATATATATATATATATGTGTGTGTGTGTGTGTGTGTGTATGTGTGTATATATATATATATTTATATATGTGTGTGTGTATATATATATAAAAAATAATCTTTCTATGTGAAGAATTTCAGGATAGTCACCTCTCACCTGCCCTCCCGTTGTTACCAGCAAACTATGGGAAAGTCCACAGTCTGCTGGAAGACACAGTATTTCATCATACAGCCTTGGAGTTTGTTGCTCTGAGGTGAGTTTCTCACCGTGTCAGAAACAGTTTGTATGTGATGTGTGTGCAGCAGGTACTAAATGCTTAAAGAACGGTACAGTTTTTCCTGAAAGAGAATTACTTTATCCTGAACTGCTTGTTAAATGAAGAAAAATACTTTTTTTTTTCTCCTGCAAAAATTATCTAAAAAAACTGCAGTTATTTTCGATTGAGGACTTCAATTTAAATGTCATTTTAGACATACAATAGTAGATGGTGCAAATGATCTGTCTCTGGGTCATACACTTCAAGATCTTACCCTGGATTTGATGTAATACTTTTGTTTATCACAGAAATATATAAAAACATACACAGACATACTCACCCCCTCACCATCACGAAGGTAAGGGGTGCAAGATCCCTGGAAATATTCATCAATAATACTTAGGTCCATTACTAAAAATGCAACATTAAGGGCATTAAAAGTTACTGTGAGAGATGTGAGATTCCACAGATACAGAGATGGCTAACATGAGTCAGGCTGGTTGCCAAGACAAACATGCATCCAAGCCACGATGTGTAGATCCCACAGTAATAAAAGTATTAAAATAACTTTTAATTTAAAAGACACACAGTTTGCACATACTCTAAGAAATATTAAGTAACACTCATTTTTATACATTATTTTTTAGTGATTCAAATCGTTTTAGTATGCTTTATTTATTTTTGGCTTATGCGTCAATCAAAAGTATTCCCATGTAACTGTTTATGGCCGATTCTCGAAAAATCCAAACTGCAAATGTCAAATTTGTGTATCTCGATGAATGACTGTATATTTATTTTTATTTTTACACACACACACACACACACACACACACACACACACACACACACACAAAGGACCATTCTAAAATGCCTAAGGGAAAGATGCAATTGTGTAGTTTGTCTCATTTTTTGTTAAGGTGAAAATTTTCATCGTGTTTTGACTTCTGTTGTTTTAGAGGTTCTCCAGACATTTCTGCTGCATCTGAAACCGAAAGGTTGAGCATCGCACTTCAAAGGGATACTGGAATGTGTGAACTCCCCGCGTTTTCACTGTCGGAGCTTTCACAGGGGCGGCTGGACATTGATCATGCCTCACTATCTGTGCACACGGGGCCACTCGCCTTGGCCTTGGGGGAGGATGCAAGCAGTTCCTGCTCACTGTCTCAGCACACCCTGTCCCCCGTGTCAGGTGATGGCGATAATGTGGCAGATTGCGTCCCCATAATTCTTGAGAAAGACTTGGTTCCAGATGGCTCTCAAAATGGAACAGAGAGCCAGCATTCACACTCGGATGGGGGTTCTCCAGACGCTGGTTCTCAAGAGAAGCTGCAGGAGGAAATTCCCACAGAGGAGAACAATTCAAATGGATTTCACAAACAGCTGTGCCACAAAAATGACAGAATTCAATCTGAGAACGAACCTGAAGAGAACCAAAGCCATCCTCCCAGAAATAGCCAGTCAGTGACCTCCAACTTTGGATCAATGGAAACATCCACTGGGAGAGAGAGCAGTACCACAGAGGTACCGTATGGCAACAAAGCAGATCCACAGTGGTCTGCGGGGCTTAGCTTTGAGAGATGCCATTCAGAGAAAGAGCTGTCCTCCTCAGGAAATCACACAACTGTGGAAGGATCTTTTGTAAGATCTCTTGCCCAACCGGTGTACCAGTCCACCCCATTTATCTTCCCAGGGATTCTCCAAGCAGCTGTGCAGCCGTCCTTAGGAAAGCTTTCTGCAGTTGAGTCCAGTTTCGTGGTGCCTTTGACCTCTGCTAACGAGGCCCGGAATGTCCCAAGCAAACCAACACAAGCTCACGCTTTTGATAACAGCAGCACTGTTTTGAGTTCAAGCCCTCTATCTCTTCAGAGGTCTGGAAAGATCCAGTCTTTGCCAAGTCTCAGCTACATGGAGAAAGTGGGGGCTTGGAATGTAAACCAGGCATCAGGAAAAACCTATTCTGACTTGGCTTTGCATAGTCCTAGGCGGAACCTTGCAGCTTCATTCTCTGGAACCTCTGCTTCTCTTAGGGATTCTTTTTCGCTTCCTAGAAGTGGGGGCTCCCATTCATCACCTTTAGCTGGCTGTTTCGGTACAACCGGTAAAGAGGCTCAATGTACCGGAGCTCTTCAGAGTTTGCCCAAACCCTATTCTGGCTCGGGGGCTGGTTGTTTGTCTCCTAGCTTAGCTAGGAACTTGGCCACCTCTGATTCAGACTTGCTCTTGGAAACATCAGAAGGACAAACACCCCAGATAGAGCAGAGACAAAGTGAGCCAGTAAGTGAGTGTACAAAGATCCCGGTGAACAGGTCTGTTCTGCAGGAGTGTGAAGTTAATGTCGCTCAGGGAGGAAGAGCCAAGTCAGGAGATTTATTGGAGATACAGAAGAAAGTTGAGCATTTTCCCGAAGTTGACTTGTCCCATTTCAGCAATGTTTCTTCTAATCAAGCCCTTCAGAGTGTGCTCACTAGCTCTCAGGACAGCTACCAGGGTAAGCAGAAGCTGGCATCTTCCCCATCGGCCGTCTCTTCTGTGCCCAGCCTGGAGGTGGACACCTACACCCATTGGATGACTGACCCTTCCACACCAGTCAAAGAGAAGGAGATGAATATTGATGAAAGAATTCCGGTAATAACAGAAAAAAAGTCACAGACAAATCAAATTAAGCGATCATTAGGCAGCTTTGCAAGAATGTTTTGAAACTGTTGTAGTATGACAATATAACTTAAGTTTTTGATGATAATATATTGTAACATTTAAAATTTGTTATTCATCAGATTATAACAATTATTTACTGTTTCAATTCTCATTGTGCAGACGTACCTCCGTAATCTCGGAATTGACCAATCCCCATCGACTATTCTGACTCCTTTCATGCCCAGAGGACCAATCAGGGAGCCAGAATTCTCACCAACTGATCTCTGCACAATAAAAGATTCCACACCCACAAAGAGCACACTGCCCTCTGCAGGTATACATTTAGGTATACATTTAAGTATACATTTACACCCTGTAGTAAAGATGTAATACTAATAAAGTTTAGTAACAACTTCTAGTCCATTTATACCATTGCTAACCACTTACAGAACACCCAGAACTGAATTCCACTGCATTGCAGGGCAGTTGCACACATACTGACAAATTAACTTTATGTTTTTGGACTGTGGGGGGACCTTCAACACAGGGAGACCATGGAGTGTGGCAATGTTAGCATGTTGCCATCAGTGTTATGTAATTTTTTGCAATTATTTTTGAATTTTTAATGATTTACTCTTGCTGGGGTGGGGAGGGGGTCATACCTTTGTACTCTAATGATAACTCTTATCTTCCAGGTAACACTCCTGAAAAAGGAGAGTTTTCCAGGTCCAGTGTTCTGTCTCTGGGCTCAAGCACAACCATTCCACTGAGTTTGGGGAGCTTTCAGCCAGACGCACCTTCTCACATCTCCCAGAAAGACAGATGTCTGAATCAGTGCAGCCTGCAAGCAGCCATTCATCTACTAGGTGCATCTCTGGACCCTCTTCCTCAGCAGCCCCTTAAGAATGAGACACTGTGTGAAGGACAGCATCCTGCCCCAGCGATATCCCAGCAAGCCTCAAGTGAAGGTAGCATGATCACAGAACATGCTCAGGAAGAAATATTCCAGTCTAGTAAGGCTGAAACCCAAAACACACACGACAGGGTTTCCTCTACAGATCAGCTGCCTGTCCTGTCTGTTACAGACTCCACTGTGGGTTGCAGAACACTGCATGAGCTTCTGAACAAGACTCGGAGCACTGTGTCTGAGAGGCCTTCTCTATCTTCCTCCTCAGCCACCATGTGGGGCTCTGAAAACTCCCTTCTCTGTATACAGAAGAAGCTAGGCAGCTTTGCAGACTCTTTGGCCTCCTCGGGAAATCGTGAGACCACCTCTCTGCTTGGGGGCAAGTCCTCTTCAGATTCACTGCTCATAGCCGATGGACAGAGAGACACTTCTTCCAGGGAACCCTTCAGGTCCTCAAAGCCATCGACTGACCAGCTCACAGCCACGAAACAAGCATCTGTGCTTTGCTTGGGCAGAGATGTGGGCCCATCCTCTGTTGTTGGCATTTCAGGGCAGCCTGCTGGTTTCCTCAGTGACAAATCTGTGCGGCGGGAGCCTGAGGGCTGTAGTGCTGTAGTTCCAGACCAGGCCCCTCCTGTACCTGTGTCTGTCCCAGCGGAGGGCTGCCCTGAGGCTGACGGGGCCATGCAGTCCCAGGAGGTGGTGTCGTTTTCCAAGGCCTCCTCCAGTGCTTCAGTAGAGATGAGGCCAGCCTCAGGCTCCAGAGAAGTGGACCGGAATGCCGAGAGCGATAGCAGCAGTGCTGATGTGCTGGCTGCCAGAGTAGCCAGTTTGTTGAGGAATGAGTCACCGGCCACTGTGGCTTCCAGCGGGGCGAGCTTTGCAGATGAAGAGGAGCGAAGGGCCAGGGGTAAGTCTGCAGTGCATGTGTGTCCCTGCGGCGATCTCTCTGTAACAAACCTCAATGAAAATTCTTCTGTTTACACTACTCCATAGGAGTATTGTGGTAGCTCAGCGGGTGGTGCTGTGGCTGCACATCTACAGTAGGTTTGTATGTTTTTCCCTTGTGTTGTGTATTGCTTCACCGGGTTCTCTGTTTTCCTAATCTGCTTCTTTGTATTGCTTGTAAGAACATAAGAAATTTACAAACGAGAGGAGGCCATTCGGCCCATCAAGCTCGTTTGGGGAGAATTTAACTAATAGCTCAGAGTTGTTAAAATCTTATCTAGCTCTGATTTAAAGGAACCCAGGGTTTTAGCTTGCGCTACACTAGCAGGAAGACTATTCCATACTCTAACTACACGCTGTGTAAAGACGTAGTAGTTTATCATTCTGTGTGCACATGTACCCTGCATTTGACTGGAATCTTGTGAGGAATCATGTGCTGTCCCCCAGCCTGGGACCCTGTTCTGCTGGGATCCCCCCTCACCCAAGCCTGACCAGGGCAGGCAGTCAGATGGATGGCTGGATGGCTGAATAGATGGATGGGCTTGCATACATATAAACAGAAACCTGTACTGAAATTCTAGAATCAGTCAGCAAGAAACATTTATCTAGGTTGCATGTTTGTGATTATGGTGTTAACAGTGACATGAAGCTCTTCAGTGTTTTAAGCATAGCCCTAATAACAGTGTGCATGCTTGTTTTTCATCAGAGTGGATTAGATTGAAAGTTTTGGGACAGCACTGTGAACCGCTGGGCCTGAACATACAGGACAGGCAGCGCATTGAGGAAATCAAGCGAGAGCTTCTACTCTGCACCAGACGACAGACCAAGGTAAACAGAACTTTCCACTCCCAAATCACAGAGCTTATTTTGTTACTACTAAACATTCTGATTATGTAACGTTCAGTGATCTGATCCATGTCTTGTATATCAAAATATATTATATAAATTAGATTAATACTTGAGTAATCTACTGATTAATTTAGCTTTTAATCAAGTTATTTATTGTTCATATATAATATATACATTGTAATTGGAGTGAGGCAGGAACCAACCACACATTGAAGAGTGCACACTCATTCACACATACAGTCAGTTTAGACACTATGATTCACTTAAATTGTACATTTATGGACAATTGAAGGAAACTGGAAAATCTGGCAAAACGCCATACACATGCAATCTCCACACATATAAAGCGGTGGTGTGTAGTGACAGCATTAACCACTACAACACTGTGCTACCCTTGC
Source organism: Isichthys henryi (assembly GCA_026776945.1). Classification (NCBI taxonomy): domain Eukaryota; kingdom Metazoa; phylum Chordata; class Actinopteri; order Osteoglossiformes; family Mormyridae; genus Isichthys; species Isichthys henryi. Next base: position 8,446 of record JAODJX010003351.1, read on the forward strand.
ACAATGTGCAATGTTAATACTGATGTTGCATGTTGTTCGAAGTAAAGATGCACCAATTGAGCTAATATTTACTGCTGATAATTCCTTTAAAATTGGTGATTCATATTGCTTTGCCATACCCATGAACTAAACAGTTAGAAAAATGTCTGCTGTGTAGGACTGGGTACCAAACTTTGTACTTTTGTGGTACTGACCGAAATCAAGGATCGAAAAATGAATTATTTTCCAGTGCCAAATTCCGATATCCTAACAATAAATCTCAGTTCTGTGATTCTGTCACTGGCGGTTGGCTGTCTAACGTAACGCTATGTAAACGCTTCATGGAGGCTGGAAGGAAAAACGTATATCCAGAGACAAACTTGTGAACTGGTGTGCATGTGGTTGTTTGTGTTTGCCGCGTAGTGTGAAAAAGGCTTATGAAACCAAAAGTGTGGCTCCACAGGCTTCCAGATTGTGACCATTTAGCTGTGTTTGCGACCATTTTTGGAGAAAGTGTAACTTAATTTTATAGCTAGGCGCACCAGTGTGACTTGCAAATATGCCCTTCATTTATGCCCAAATATGCCCCCATTATAGTGACTGACCACATCGTCACATATCATTTGAAACACCCGGAGAGAGCGAGTGTATGCGTATGCATGTGTGTGTGAGCTAGATCATGTGATTGCAGTTCCTCAGAGGCAATACTGTGGAGGCGCTTACAGTGATTACTTGCTGATTGCTTGACCACAAGTAGCGACACTAACTTAAAGGTTATATGGAAATGCAGAAAAAGAGACAGTGCAGATGGAATTGATTTGGTACCTTTTTGCTTGCATCTCCATATACTGTGGGTGCCGGCAGTGTAACGTGCCAGCACTTATTAGCAGAATGATTGTGATTGATCCCCCTGTAACTAGCCAGTAACTAACAAAATGACTTGTTCAGATAAAAGATTTGTGTTGTAATGTTTATTGCAGTTTTGCTGTTGAAATTGATTTAAAAACATATTGGTATCGTAAAAAATATTATTCTGGAACGAGTATCAAAATCAATTTTGGTTCTGATATCGAAAAATTGAGTGATGCCCAGCCCTACTGCTGTGTGGGATTATTTTTATGTCATTAGAAATGCATTTTGCAAACATTGCACTGCTAACGGTGGACACCTTATTACGATCTACTAATAAACATTTCAACAAAACTTTGTTTGCTCACCTAAAGGCGAGACGGAAAAAAGTATTTCTGTGTTTCTGAAAAACAAGTCCGTTCCAGTAAAGGCTTCAATACTGCCGTCTAATGCTAGTCTGTCAGTAATGCAAATGTTTGATAACAAAAGAAAATTCAGTCTAGACAGTGCAAAATCAAAAGATATTACTTGGAAAATTGTGGAGTTAATTACACTTGATGATCAGCCCTTCTCATATATTTAACATATATAATATGTATACATTTGTAAAATATAGTACTGTTGTAAAATATAGTATTGTTTGCCAGAGTTGACGTTTTCTTACCAAAAACGAAATACTTTTTCTTATTTTTGGAATGTAATTATTTTTTTTATTTATTTGAATGGAGTGTCCCTTTCAACTCATTTAAGCAGAACCTTCCAAACCAGGGGTCTCCAACTCCGGTCCTGGAGGGCTACCATCCAGTAGGTTTTCTATCCTACCAGGCTTCTGATGAACCACACCTGTTCTCAGGTAAATACTCATCAGAAGCCAAGTGGGATAGAAAACCTACTGGATGGTAGCTCTCCAGGACCGGAGTTGGAGACCCCTGTTCCAAACAGTCAGTTGGTGTTGGTTTTTTTAAATAATCTGCTATTGGAATTGGCCAGAAATTTCCTTATTGGTGCATCGCTACATTGGTGCATACATTTTTACTATCCCATGGGAAATAAAACTTTGCAAGCTTTGTAATTTTAATGATTACTCCATTTTAACATTATTTAGTATATGTTTATAACAAAACAGTCCAAAGTTTACTGCCACTGTTTTTGCATGAGCTCCCCAAGGCGCTCTCTCAGACAATCGTAATCTTTCTCATCATTGCTGCCAGACTGCTCATAGATCGTGTGGCCCGTTTGTCAGAAATTAACAAAAATGAGTGAGGCGGAGGAAAGTGACCAAGAACTGGTCACCAAAAGACATTTGCCTTCCACTGCATGGACATGTTTTGGATTCCATAGAGATGTTATTTAGCATACGCAAATGATGTGTTGTCACTGCTTTACTGTTACAACTTGTGGCAACATCACGGATTTATTATATGTATAATGGTTATTAAATGGTTATTTTGTACCGTATTATATTACGTAAAACGATGTGGATAAGAAACGGGGCTAGCCTTCATTTGAGCAGTGATTATCTTGAAATACGGGAATCGTAGAAAGTAAATCAGTGAAAGTGATGCCAAAGATGGGCAACGCTACTCCAGGAGGTTAAAGGACACGTAGCTTATAATATCTACGGCTAACTAAACATTATCGGTTGAGTCTGTGGATGTCTTCTTTTTACATATAGTTGCATTGCAGTCATGCTGTTATGATATTTAAGTTCTGCTTTGTAATATTGACAGGCACCTGTAATTTCTTGCAATTTTATTGTAAAGTGCTCCCACACATCTGAGGCTTTTGCTCTTTCCATTTGGACCTCCATCCTCTGTGCTTCATCTTCCTTTGCCATGTTGCCGAGGAGAAAGCTCATTTTAATCAGTGCTTTTAAAATAATGGAGTACTAATCAAGTAATCATTACAGCTCTGTTATGAATAATAACGGTTAATCATGAAGCCTGATCGATATCCATCTTCAATTCATAATTAGCCCTTGATCACTGATAGAAATTTTACGATTCTCAATTTCCTTTACATGAGATGAAGTAATAACTGTCGCTAAAAACCTTTGCGTGGAGTCATCTCTGGTTAGAGGCAAAAGGCTTGTCATCTGCTTGTCAGTCCTCATTGCAGAATAGAAATTCTTCCCCTGTATGCTTAAATGATTGTTAAATGAATGCACCCATCCTGCCACATTTCACATTTTCTGTTATAAATTTACTTGTTTAGAAAAACCTGTCTTGCATTATTTCACAGCAATTTTTAACAATACTTTGAATCCTGGTTCAGAATATCGTATTTCCCTGTGGGGCAACTACAGAAAGTATGTCACAGTCACATTTATTACAGAACTGTGTAACAAACCTTTTCCCTTTGATGACAGACTGCTGCCGTTGGATACTGTCCGTGAAAGGTAACTGCACATGTGCTGTGTTTTGAGCGTGCTGTGTTGCAGTATGAGAGCCTTTTTACCCCTCATGGCAGCTCTCTGATGTTTCGAAACAAGGTTTTGCTATTGGAATGAGGTGTTTTCATGTAATGTGCATCTGGATCTGTCAGGGAGCTGTTTCATGCTGGAATCACCATCAGCTGTAACATATCTGTTAGATGGTTTGAGGCTAGTAGGAACGGTGCAGGTATGACTTAGGAGAAATAAACATCAATGCATCAGTCCATCATATGTTCACTTTTTCTCCAGCAGAGGTAACTTTACAACCTGCTTCAGATCTTGTATATAAAATGTATTAGTGGTTTGTTTTTTTTTTATGCACATAAATAATATGGAGCATGTGATTATTGGAAAATTATATATCTGGTTGTGGCAGCTTGAGCGTGTGCTATAGAAGCCATTGTTCGTCATAAGCCAGTATTAGACACACCCTGTATTTAAGCGCAATAGCTCATCATTTTTAATATTTTGAAAATCATTTGCATAGATATTTTCTTGTCCAGTCAGATTTCTAAACCTATTCAAACCTATAAGTTCAGCTGGGCACATCTGCTAGAACTGCCCGCATGGATATTATGTTGTTGATATGGTTTGGTTTCCGTCTACAGAGCCAGCTGAGTTCAGAAACTGACTCCAGCACCCAGTCAAGCCGTGACGGCTTGGAGGCTGAACCCAGGGCACAGGCTGAGTGCTTCATGGCCCTAAAGACAGCAGAACATCGGCTCTCTGACCAGCTGCAGCGGCTGAGCCGTACTCCCTCTCACTCTGGGGTTCGGTTTGATTCCGACAGACAGCGGGACCTTGAGGCACGAGTCCGTGAGATCACTCACAGAGAGGCTCTCACGCTTTCTGGGGCCGGTACCTCATCCATCAACCTTACCTCCCACCATCAGTTCCCCTTCTCCTCCACTATAACCCCTGCATCAGCTCCAGAACCCCACAACAGTGGTCTCTCGTCAGAAACCAGGGAACCAGCTGTTGTCCAAAACTTTGGTTTTATGACTCAAGATTCTTTAGACACTGAACCAGACACACAAGCAGGATTCATGCTGCCAATAAGGTCAACTCCAGGACATAGTAGCACTAAAGACACTGGTGCCATGGAAAAAAACGAAACAGGCTCACCTTCAGATCTACAGGTACATTCAAACCTACTGAGCACAGGGACACAGGACAGCTTTTATGCCGGCCTTTTGCTAGCTTCTGAGAAGAAAAATGTCAGCTCGATAAGCACGAGGGATACAGAACAGAGGAAACATCCATCTGATTCTGTCAGCCCTTTGGCTGCAGTCAGCCAGCTTCCTGAACTCCGTACTGGAACTTTTGGTATGAACTGTAGCAGTTACAGGCAGATATCCAAGTCATTACCTGACGTGAGGAGGTCCCTCACCAGCCTGAAGCGGTGTGTAGGTCCTTTGCACATTGTGCCTTTGGCTTCGAGTTCTTTGTCCATCTCTTCTTACACCAAGAACGTTCCTTCTGACCTGCCTCTGACCATAACTGCTAAGCAGCCTAGTGGAAACACTTTAGAATTCAGCCCAGTGACATGTTCTCAAGAAGATGGCTCCACATGTGTGGAGGAGCTGCAGGTTGACCAGCCTTCTGGTTCTTCCTCCCAGATCGCTTTTGACATGAACGTGGACTTCACGAAGCACAGCGATTTAGAGCCAGACAGCCAACCATCAGCAGAGCAAAGTTCATACTTTCCAGCCGCAGGAATTGCTAGCACTGCCTTTGGACCACAGAAAGGACAGCAGTCTGTTAGAAGACAGGACCCTGAGACAGCTGATGCCTCAGTTCAGATCACTACATGTTTTCCCCGGGAGGAGTCACAGAGTTCCAAGCCCACCTTACCACGATCGTCCTCGTTACCACAGAAGATGATGTCTGCCCCTTTATCCATTCAGACACCAGGTTAGAAGTTATTTGATCACTTGAATTACCATCCACAACTCATTACTAGTAATGAAGTTAACCTCGTAAACTCAGTGTTGTGAAGGTTCTAGACTGGCCTGTAATATCTCATTTAAAAAATCAAGTTGGCGCAAACCACATTACTGCCATTGTTCACAAATCAATATCTTGTCAAATTAAATTTTTTATCACTTACATGAAACGTATTTTGCTTGTTCAGTGTTTCACAGAAAGATCAGCATGCTGGCTCTGTTTCGATTATTTTCTTAAAGGTTCATTTTCTTAGCTGTCTTGTTATGTGGCAGTATAACCCAGTGCCCTGTCATACATAGCTACACCTGCATCTGCTGGATCATAAACTCCAGAGCTGGTTTTTATTCCCAGTCTGTCCCAGAGGGACACACTTTGAATGACTAACACATGCATTAATATGTAGGTATTATTAGTGTTTCTGTTTTTGCTTCTGACAAAAGTCTCCAAAGCATGTGAAGATGTGTTCCATTCATCCATCCATCCATTTCCTCTACCCGCTTGTACTATTCAGAGTCGCGGGGGTCTCAGAGGCTACAGGCACAAGATAGGGAATAACCCAGGATGCGGCGCCAGCCCGTCTCAGGGCACACTCACACGCCAGTCATTCACACCTGAAGACATCATTCCTTAATCGTAAATTGGATACTGAGTTCTAATCATCCCCTGCTGTTGCAGTGATCAGGCAGGTGATCACTGCATGCATGTTCGTGTGAGTGCCTTGTGGATGATGTGCTGTCCCTGTTCCCCCCACAGCTGTGCCTGTTCTCCTGCCCTACAAGCCCCGCGGGAGCTCAGAGCTGTTCTACATGCCCCAGACAGGGGTACCGCTGTCCCACGCTGATTCGGGCACCACTCTGGAGAGCCGCCTGCCAGGTGCCGTTTCGTACTGCTCACCCTCACAAAAACATGGAGCCGTAACTGGCTAATCCAGCACTGCTGCTCCAGCAGGTTACTAAGCAGCTTGTGTATAAGCTCCCTCCCAGTCGATTCACTGACATGTACACCACTGTGTAGTGCTGTTAATAATGAATGCGTTCTTGGTCTGAGGCATCAGCTGCTCTGCCAGGCAGGTAGATAAGGGGGAGCTGCCTCTTTGGACCTCTGCTGCTCCCACCCTAAGAACCTTTTTGTCTCCTTCAGGGTGGGATGCTTCGCCTCCAAAGGTCCGCATGGAGGTTCTGGGCTCCAGTGAGCAGGAGGTCAATAACACCATCGCCATCATGGACGTAGAGGGGACCTACAGTATGCAGCGGCACGGCAGTGACGTCCACCAGGGGGCGGCGATGCATGGTAAGGCTCCACAGCATGTGTCGAGTGGGAATGCCATATCTGACATCCACGATCGACGTACGCTGATAAGGGCCATTTTTATTTATGATCAATGTTGAACTGCTCTGACTTGCTTTCATGCTTGTCTGCATATTCATGTATCTGTATATCAGTTCAGCTCCCTGCTAGTTAAACTATCCTAAAGTATAATCAGTAGCTATCAGAATTAGGGGATGAGTGACATTTTTATAATTTGCCATGTTGGTGCTTATCCGAATTCAGTGTTATGAATAGAATGAATGCGTCTCGGTTTCTCTTGCTGGTGAGTGACTGTGGAGTGGGCTTTCAGTTCATATTCTCCCAGACGACAAGACCCCGTCAGGATATATTCTTGTCCCACTCAGAACTGATTTGTCAAGCAATTTCAGCTGTACTGTTGAACTGATCCCCCACTGAAAGGCACCCTGTCATCCTGTTCTCTCGCACACTCCTCTTACGACCTTTTTTGGTGCTTGAATTATTTCATGTCTTTGTACAGTTTTAATAAACGAGATATGATGCTACGGTGATGACTAACATCTCTTACAATGACTAAGAGGGTCATCTCATCGGCCATCATTCGAACAACCTCACATCGCAGGGTTTCAGCCACCTTGGAGAGACCCACCATCTTGCAAAATGGCTACCAGCGTTGCCAGATAGATTGGGGTTGCCAGATATTTTGCGATATTTCATATCGCAGTCAAAAAATGTTAAGTATAACGCATTGTACTGATTGGAAATTCTTCTATTCATGTTAGAATATCAGTGTTTCCCCTAGGTATACAGCTTGGGGGGCAGACAGACACCGACAGGATTCATGGTGTTCATGTATTTCTTCTAATGATGGCAGTCAAAAAAATTCATATATTTTTGTCTGCTTTTCAGGTGGTTGACGTGACATATTTTCCGACGCGCGCTCTCTGTCCGCTGGTGGGATTGTGCTCACCTGTGTGTGTGTATCGGGGTGGACCTCCGCCACGCGCGACACAGAGAGAATGTAAATGTGCAATCGTATAGAGACAAAAATGTCAAGCTACTATGCAAATAAGATAAATAACATAAGCCTATTCAGTTTGTTTAATAAAAGGACAATGTATAGACCTGTTCTATAGGAAAGGTAACCTTAAATAACTTCTGTTGTGATCTGGTGCTATATAGAATATAAAATTAAATAAAATTAACTTGACTTTCAAGTCAAGGTGCCATTGGGGGTCAGTTCTCTCCCCTGATATAATTGTAGGGGAAACACTGAATAACTTTGAATTCGAATAAGCAGTAACTTTGCGAATTACAAAAATGTCACTCATTCTCTAATTTTTATCACTGCTATACATACTGCCTTGATTTTCATGTTGAATACAGTTAAATGTTCTTGCTCTGCCCTGCTTATGCTATTGAAATAACTGCAGCGTAATCTTTTATCTCCATCAGGGTTGCACCTGAATGAAAATGGAGGCAGCTACTGCTCTCAACGATCGGACAGTCTGTCTCTGGAAAGAAACACACATGCCAGTCCATCCGCTTACAACAGTCCCTCTAACCCTCAGGACGGAAAGCAGTGGCTGCCAAACAGAGATCTTGGCGTAGGACACATGGTCTTCAAGCAGAGCCAGGAGCACGATGAATGTGCACCATTGCTGGGGGAGGCCGATAATGCTGATAACCGGGCAGGGAGGGAGGGGTTCGCCGCAGCGAGGTGCAGCCTGGTCTCAGGGAAACAGGGGGGCAGCTCCCTGGATGAGCTGCGGCTGAGATTCAGACAGGGATGGAGCCTTCGGGGCACATGCTCCAGTCGCGAGACGGAGAAGTCTCTGCTGGAGAGGCTGGAGCGCCTGTCCCTCCTCATCCACAGCACTGGCCTTGAGCTGGAGAGAGCGAATCAGCTCCATGGGATCAGAGAGGGACAGCAGCCGGTTGGGCTGAGGGGGAGAGGAGACACCGCGGGCCAGGAGAGGAGGGCAGCGATGGAGCCAGTGAGGAGGGAGTGGGCTTCAAGGCGAGGGAGGGAGGAGAGCGAAAAGGCACAGGGTACCAAGACAGAGGGGGATGGGGTGAGGAGGACACAGACGGGACAGGGAGGGAGAAAGGGAGCAGAGAAAGGGGAGAGCAGCAGGCTCATGGAATCACGAGTCTGGAGCAGCAGGATGAGCGGGAAAGGCCAGCAGCCTGTCCAGCTGGCCTGGGGGGCGCATGGCCCCCTGAGGTCCACTGACACCACCCCTGAGAGCCATCATCGCTGCCCAGCCGAGAGAGACGCCTCAGGACTCACATCCGGCGAGACCGATGTCAGTGTTCAGACCGAGTCTGGAGACACCACGGGGTCCACCATCGACACAGCTCGCCTCGTGCGGGCTTTCGGCCCCCAGCGAGTGAACGCTGGCTTGGAGCGTCTGCACAGTGCCATTGACAGGCAGAGAGAGGGCAGGGAGCAGCGGAGAGGGAAGAAGGGCAGCAGCAGATATGTGGGCCATGCCCTGGGCCAGGCACACAGCACCGACGAGTCTGCGGTATAGATCTTGTCCCCATGATAGAGAATAAAACATGGTGGCAGGTTATTTAGTACTCTGTCACTGTCATTTTTCTTATGAGAATTAATGTAAAACCCTAGCGGTTCTTTTTTTTTCATTGCCCTTATGGTAAATGTTACATTTCATAATGTCTTGGATGTTTCAATTTTTGGACCAGAGTAGAGCTACCCTCTATAATTTTATTAGTTACTTAATTTTTATGTCTGGTACCTAAAGATCAGTAGCACTTTCACCCAGGATGTAATGCGGCAGTCCTACAAAATGCATGCTGGACAGTCCCCAGTCATTAGAGAAAGACATTGCTTAACAAGGCTATGATCCATCAAATCACACCGAGTAAATACATGCTGCTTGTTCTCCTTTCAGACGACCCCTGAGTCCGTTTTGTCGAGGAGCAGCAACGGCCATGCCCCACACTGTGACCCCACGCGTGGACAGAGGACAGTTAAACATCTCAACAAAGGAATACAGGCAGGTCAGTGCTACTGCAGCTCACTAAGCGTATTTAATGTTGACCTTGTGCTGATTAATGCCATCTGCTACTCAACTTGTTTGTCCAAGTCACCTTCTACCCACAGGCCATCCGGCTATTTAACACTTCATTGACATTTATAAACATTCACTCCTTACTCATGCACCATACACTTTACTCCCCTTTTTTCCCCTCTTTATTCCAAGTATAACTGTACTGTTCCTTATGTATTACATATTTATTATACTATTACTTCTGTCTTATTGCTTTTCATCAATGTTTGCTATGGCAGAATTGACCACCTCACATTTCACTGCAGGCTATACTTGGACTGTACACCTTGCATATCGCAAATAAAACCCTTGAATCATGTTACGTTAGGAAGAGCACCTAGGTATTGCTTATGCGATAATTTAAGTAAAAATTCCATTTATTTTAATAGTAGCTTCATATTCAAGGAATTTCCCATGAGTGCAATAAAATATATCATTTTGTCTTGTCTTGTCTTATCATATCTTAAGAGCTCTTTCCTGCTTTGTGTGATACAGATGCAGAATGGTCTAAGTGCATGTGACCAGTGAGTAAAAATGCCCGATTATAGGCCAATTTTCACCGCACCAAGTCCTTTTTCCTTTTGGTACAGTAGTTTTGGTACTTTCCCTTTTCCATTGACTTCCGGTCAGGTGCCAGTACCAAAAGTGCCAAACCAGCTGGGGTACTTCGGTACTTGCGACTTGAAATGCTTTATTTGTAGATTGATTATGCAAATAGCCTGACTCTGAAACACAATATAAATGCTGACTTAACAACGGTGAACTCAGAAAACAATGACAAACGTGAAGTAAAGTAAAAGAAAAGACGGATTGCAGTCTGGTCGGATACAGCAAAAAGATTAGGATGGCATGACAAGAAATTTAAAAATATTTTGTTTAATATACTAGGGCAACACACACATATAGCTTGCTGCCAATGCGATGTGACTTTGTTGTAAAACATATTGGAGTATGTATAAAGCAAAATAAACGTGTCCAGGATCGATTTGAACAGCAAGGATGAAAATGACTAAGGTTGTCTCGGAGAACATAAGTAATGCTCATGTATAAGCAGTGGTGGTAAACTTTTAACTGATTTTTAAACATATATTAGATAATGTGTAAAAGGAATAATAAGTACAACTGCAAAGGTTTTTTTTATATGAGAGTAAAAATGTTTTAGTGAAACTTAAATTCCCCGCGTTATAATGTCTGTCCAGAATGGAAAGCAAGAAAAAGTCCGATCTTAATCTACCTGACTAGAGATGTAAGAATTGCGTGTGCAAAACATGCAATGTTGATGTTAATGTCACACATCGTCCAGCTCTGTAATATACTACAGTGGAAAGTACAGTGATATGTTCTCGAAGTACCAAAAGTATAGTACCAGGTATGCTGGAAAAACACCCATACCCCCCCCCCCCAAAAAAAAGGGGGTGTCTTTGGGCCATGCACAGCCCTAATGAACAAGTTTGGTAGCTGCTCAGGTGACTGCTGGCCACTCGCCTTTCAACATATGGCAGCCCAGTGACACTGAGAGCAGACGAAAGATAATACCAGAGATAATATGGTGCGGGTGCTTAACTCCCTGGACGATATAATAAAATGGGCCAGTGTAGGTAGTATAACAGTCTGTGATGGATGCGAGTGACGAACCACAGATACAGTAGCCTGTGTGGGACAGCAAAGACAAACAGCTGAAATGAGTTGCCTTGCTAATAGTTAATTGCTCATTTCCTCCTATGACATGGTGTGCACTTAAAACTGAACGTCTCTACAGTACTTACAATATCAGTCTTTAGTTCAAACCCCATTTCCAAAAAAGTTAGGGTATTTTCCAAAATGCAACGAAAACAAAAATCTGTGATTTGTTAATTAACGTGAACCTTTAACTGAGAAATGTACAAAGATCGTGAGATATAAAGGGCATTATAAATAAAATGTATTATTATTATTATAAAGAAAAGATTGTATTTTTACTGACTAGCTCGACTGTATTCTGCAAGTGGGGTACCGCAGGGTTCGATTCTAGGACCACTATTGTTTCTAATTTATATAAATGATGTAGATACAAATATATA
>JAODJX010003734.1:0-19740 GCA_026776945.1 Isichthys henryi
ATCGCTCAGGGCGGCGTGCTGCCCAACATCCAGGCTGTGCTGCTGCCCAAGAAGACTGAGAAACCGGCGAAGACCAAATAAACGTTGCATTGCATTATTAATCGAAAGGCTCTTTTAAGAGCCACCTACTTCTATTTCAAAACGGCTAATTCTCACGTTGCGAAGATAAGATTGTAGTTCTGTGTCGATCTGACACCTCGAGTAACATACGTGCGCGTGTACTGTTTGTAGTACATTACGGTTTGTAATACATTTGAGTTGCCTATGGTATATTTTATAGATGTTTGTGCGAGTTCTTTTGTCTTGATATACTAGTGATTTTGGAGGTAATCAATCTCTCCTTTAAGTTGCAGCTCACATGTAAATGACGTATTGACTGCACCGGGTGACTGTAAATGACGTATTGACTGCATCTGTGGGTGATAACGTATAATATATAACTTTCCTATATATTAAGTAGTTTTGCTCCTGAAGTACAGTATTGACGTACTTAGTAATTTTCGTCATGAATATAGTACAATTGTACTATTAACTGTTCATAAGGTCTGGCGCCTGAAATACTGGAGGCGTGTATTTAGATACACGCCCATGCAAATCCTCCAATAAGATGGGAAATGACGAGGCCTCTACCAATGGAGGGCGGGATATTTTTCAACCAATCAATATTGGTTGAATGCGTTACGAGTTGGCGTTTAAGGGGAAAATCGCGCTTTTTAGTTCTGAGTTGCTGGGTCCGGGGTTTTCCTGATAAAATCAGTTGCGAGTAAATATTAGGAGGTCGCGGGTCTTTGGGCTGCTTTAATAGTGTTTGGCGGCAGCGATCTGGACTGTAAGGGAGAGAATTTATTATGAATGCAAATTGCTCCTACGTTCGCGTTATGCTGAATCGCTAGCCACCGAAAGCCTGAGACAGACGCACACGGAAAGCAGGATTGCAAGCTCTCAAGCATCTGGCTCTGAGGCTAGGGATATGTACCAGCAATGTTGCTGGTTCAGATCCCGTGAATTCCCGGAGTGAGTTTACTCCACTGGACACTTGAGCAAGGCCCTTAACCTGTAAATGCTTCGTCCTGGGTATGATGTTAATCTACATCCAGTCCTATAAGGAGGTCCTCCAACTTTCAGGGGAAAAATTTGGGGTTGATGGCAGGATTGACACTCCAGCCACTGGGGAAAAAACTGGTCCATTTGGACTAATGTGATGGTGAGGTATCACCTGCCACACGGCTGCACTCAGGTTCTCATCCCTGAGGTGGTTTGTCGTGTGGTGGGTGCGGGAACACACTGTAATCAGTGCATGCTCCTTACACGCTGTAGTCAGTGCATGCTCCTTACTTCTCTCTTCAGTGTCATATCTCCAGTTTCATATGGTGCTTCATATTTTTTCCCCTCAAAGTGCTTGAATTTTCCCTTTTCGTGTTTTTCGCAACATTTTTGATTTGGGTTTAATTACTCTGATGTCCAGTATTTCTTTATCTAAAGAGCTTTGTGCGATTTGCACCCACTGAGCATATAGATTTATTTTCACACATGTCAAGAGAGCACTAAAGACACGACTGGCTTGTGCAACTACTAGTTCAATGTAATTACTTGATTATATGTATTTCACTTTGATATCCACATATTAATATTTTAGTGTTTAAAATCCAAGTTCTAGATTATTTCCATTAAGTGGTATAGCTTTGATGCTCATTTCTTATGTGCAAAAAAATATAAAATTGTATTCTTTGGAAAACACTGTCATAACCAGCTAATAAATACAATCATTACCATCATCACGTGAACAATTTGTCTGGCACCAAGTAAAGATGATAAACTGAAGGGAAGGTGTGAAGACTTAAAAAGAAGCTGAATTTGGATAAAGAAAGATGAAGCTCATTAAAGACAAGAACATAGATCTAGGAAGTAAAATAGTTTTGGGCCTGGAACTGACCAATTAACATAAGTTCCTCCACGGCTTTAGTTGCTTACTGCTTATGAAATATAACATGTCTTGCTGCAGATTTTCGGCATTATCAATCTTTTTTTTCCTCTTGCTTAGTAATACACAGAGCTGTACCTTGGTTAGCAAAACATGGGCCCTAAAAAAGTTACGGGAAGGTTGTAATGAGGATTGTTGCAATGGTGTAATAAACCCAAGAGGTCTTCCAAAGGAGATCTACATGTACTTTATACAGGACAGGGTCAGCTAACGTGCAGCACCCCTGGAAATGGGGGTTAAGGGCCTCACTCAAGGGCTCACCTGTTTTCTGATCATAAGCACGGCAGCTTAGCCCACTGAGCTACTGCCAAGGTCCCACAGCTGGTTCCTCTGGTCAATGGTATTTTTTTCTGTTACTATGGGCATCATGATTTTCTTCAGTGATCCTTAGGGGCACCACAAACAGGGTGATTGGTGAACCAGACACCAAAACAAAGAAACATGCTAACCCAAACACTGCATGCCCTTCTGTTGCATTTGAAAAAAAATATATATATATATATGCGCACCTTCTCATGACATGAATATTTGCTGAGCACTTAAAGGTGTTGGTGTGGCCAACAGGGAAGCCCATCTTGTAGTCAGTGAAGATCCCAGTACAGTGATGGGGGTACTGTGCTGTAAAATGGTGCCATTATTTGGACGAGACGTAAAAACCGAGGTCCTAACTCTCTCAGGTCATAAAATATTCATGGCCATCTTTCGAAAGAGTAGGCGTGGTACCTCGATGTCCTGGCTAAACTGCCCACTGTGGCCCTTTCGAATCTGGCCTCCTAATCATCCCCTTTATCTAACCGGTGAATTTTCTCCCGCCCCTTCACCACCTTAGCTACTGTGTGGTGAGCGTACTGGTGCAGAATGGCTGCCGTCACATCATCCAGGTGGGGGCTGCACAGTGGTGGTGGCTGTAGTGGCTCCCCATTGGTTCTGTAAAGTGCTTTGGGTGTTTCCAAAAGCGCAATATAAATGTAACTTTCATTCATTCATTCATAAACCTTCTTAAAGCAGATGCAAAAGGTCCATTTTCTTTCAGCTTGGCAATGCTATGGAGAAAGAGATGTCAAATGATAATGTTAGATGGAAATCATTCATCTAGCTTGCAGTCACTTATACTGAGCAGCATTAAGAAGCATATGGATACCAATCCGCCACAGACATGCTGATACAAACTGCGTTCAGACACTATGAGCACGTCAGAGATGCTATATAAGCCTAACTGCACATCTTTGGTTCTATATTCTATTCCTTGTATATTTTGATTGCTAGGAGTGGCACAGTGGTGCAGTGTTTGGCACTGTTGCCTTATACCTCTGGGACCAGGGACCAGGGTTTGAGTCTCTGCAATGGCTCCATGTGTGTGGAGTTTGTATGTTATCCCAGTGTCATTGTGGGGTTTCCCCCCACAGTCCAGAAGCATGCTGATGTTAATTGCAGTTAGCAAATTGCCTGTGTGAGTGGTTGCCCTGCAGAGGACTGAGTGCTCCATCCTGGGCTGTTCCCTGCCTTATACCTATAGGCTCCAGACTCCCCATGACCCTGAACAGGACAAGCGGTTACAGAAAATGGATGGATATTCTGATTGATGCTAACCATCAATCTGCTTTTCCTTAAATATTGTATCTTTATATTATTATCCTTATTAATGTGACTTTTTATGTTTTATACTAATCAGGCTACATTGAAGAGTTACATATACAAATACATGAACAAAGAGACTTCAAAACACTCATAACTATACTGGGGAACTAACTAGTTTTATATTTGCTGGATGGTCAGTTGGATTTTGCTGTATCCAAAACTCAGGCTACAGCCTTCTGGATGACACACTGGATTCCTGTCCAATGTTACTCAGAATGAACTTGACTGTCAGGCTGCATACGGTGCTGACATGGAAATCCTGTATTTTGAAATGTCAATTTTTAGAAACTTTCGAAAGATTTACATGTTATGCACATTGTTCTCAAATCCAGACAAGTGTTAAAATTGTTTTTTTTTTTTAACTCAGTTGCAATGTGAGACATAAATTACTGTTTCATTTGAAAATCAAATTTAGGATGAGACCCTTGTGATGTGTCACACGGATCATATGGTTTATATTCAAATGCAATGTTACCATGAAACTTCAGGAATCTACAGGATTGTATGGCCACTTGATACCTGTGCTTACAGTTAGTTTTGGGGGGGGGTTGGTTCTGCAATGGTGCCACCTCAAGTTGTGTAAGAACAGCAGAGTAACTCCAAAGGAATGGTCAACATTCTACCATACAGCCGATTCTGTAGGAAGTTAAACAAGTAAACATTTTGAATGAATATATACACAGAAAAAGGTGCATTGTGGAAAATGTGGATCTTTCAATAACACATTATTACATTTGCACTAATCATTTTATCCAGTTGTGACATATAGAGAAAATATTATGAAAAACAGAAAAAAAAATGCTACCACTGTAAAGTATAAAATGAAATGCCAGGATATCACAAAACATTGTTCTCCTGAACATGTACAGTGGAACCTTGGAACTCGAACGCCTCTTAACTCGAACGAGTCTGCTGGATTTTTTTTCAACTAGTACCTCGATCAAAATCTTGAAACTCGACTATTCCTGCTAAAACCTGTATGGAGCGAGACGTGTTCAATTCTCCCAATTTGGACGTCAAACCAGTCAGTCAAGAAAAATGTAGCCGTGACTCGACCAGAAACTCGGAACATGAGAAAACAAAGCAGACATGCTAAATCCTGCACCAAGGGAGACGCTCGGTGTCGACTCTAATCGGTTGATAAAGACAAACGGACCTACTGGGACGCTAATGCCAATGAATCGCTTTGAGTGTTGCGGTATCTTTCCACTTAGTTTGACGTGCGAAAGCTGTGTTCCTGTGTTCGGTGTGAATTTTTTGTGCTTTATCTACAGTACATTTAGTGACACAGTAATCATGCCCCCTAAGAAAGTGAGCAGTGATAGCAGTAAACCAAAGAGGAAAGTAGGGAGAGTAACTGTAGAACTTAAAATGGACATTATAGTGAGACTTGAAGGTAGTGCACGTGTGTCTGCTCCCGTTTCGGAGCATGGGATTGTCATTTATTTCATGTTCATCGCTTTTGTATCTGCACTTTGTCATGTGTGTATTAGTTTTATATTGATTGTCAATGCTTTTTATTATCATTACGTAGGTAGATAAGTTTAAATAAGCAATCAAGTTGGGGTCTGGAACGGATTATACTCATTTACATTATTCTTTATGGGGAAATTTGACTCGGACCTTGATCAAATCACAGCATCATTTGATCTCTCACAAAACTTCTTCACACACACACACACACACACACACACACACACACACAGAAATTAAAGAAATGCTTTAATTATGAAATGTAAACCCTAGTTAACGCACTATAGAAAAAAAAAACGATTCAAAGGAGACTTCAATGCATAATCTTTTTTTTTTATTTGCCAGGATTAGAATGCATTCATGTGCACATATTTTCTTCTTAGTTTTAATACTTGAACTATTCAAGGTCGTGTATCCTGCTTCCACAGCAGGTCACCATAAACTGACTGGGAACGCGAGGATAACACAGTACAGAGCAGGGCAATTTAAAGAAGAAGGGGCACCTCTGCTTGGAGATTTGTTTGTTTGCTCTCATGGAGAAAAGATCAGATCAAGAGGTAGTAGAGAATCAAAACGCAACCATAAAACATAGATGCTGGAACCCCACAGCCACCTCCCAGCGACAGTGACCGCCGCAGACACCTGGTACAGTTCCTGCTTGTTTCCAGATTCAGTACGACATGTAACCTTCCTTGATCCTAAATGCATTTTCAACCAGCCATTAAAAAGAGGGAAAAAAAACCCACACCACCGATTAAGTAAAATTCATTCAAAGGACAATTTATGGAGCACACCAAAGAGTGACCTCAAAACAATATTCTATTAGATTTTGTTTTGTTAAACATTCCATTAGCTGGCCACGGTACACAGAATAATGTGTTTGCAGTTCTCATTCTACTAGGTCATGTCCATCAAAAAAGTAGAACATTTACAGAGTATTTGTAGAATCTCCCTCAATCTTAGGACCGCAAGATGCTCACTGCATCAACCAGAGCAGACAGAAGGACGGCGAGAACAGAGCACCATTCCAAAGGGATCTCAACACGTAGGAACAAACACACACTGCAATGGAACTAATACCTGGCCCACATCTCTGTAAACACACACTCGCATACTCACCTCCCTCACGCACACACTTCAGCTCAAGGGATTAAAAATGAAAAAATGCAATAAAAATAAATTCCATGATATTAACTTTTTCTTGTTCTTATCACTTGCTTTATATTCTGTGTAGTTCCCTCTTCTTATTACTGGAGTTTGTAAAATCAGGAGTAAAAAGGGCCCATCTGTTCCGCTGCTGCCCACATCAATCTGATTGTATGACCTTTTCGTCTTTTATGTTGAACTCGGTATGGGCAACTTCACGGAGCCCGACCTCCAGTGCAACTCTGAGTGTCTCACCTAGCAAGTCTGCCGTGAGTCTTTTTTTTATTTATTAAATTCCTAGCTTCCATTTTCCATTTGTCGTTGGTTAAGAATTCTGTTCCGTGAACCTGAGTCCAGGCTGGTGAGAGTGTGGCGGTGGGGGTGGGGTGAGGAGGGCGAGAAAAAAAAAAAAAAATTGCAGGGGTGGAGGTGTCGGGGTTTAGCGCAACCACAGTTTCAGTCGTAGTGCATCCACCCCGTTTAAATAATAGCGGAAGAGGCGCTTGTCCCTCACAAAGCCCAGATTCTCGTAGAGTTTCAGCGCTGACTTGTTGGTGATCTCCGTTTCCAGCACTACCTGCAGCACAAAAAAAGCAAAACAAGCATGTTTAGAAATGACACACAGCAACTAGCCAGTTAAGAAATAAGACCTAATCTTACAGAAACATAGAATCCAACTTAAAGTAAAGTACTATTGTAACATGGGAAGAAGCCCTCAGAGCGACGGAAGCTGTACCTCATCGCAGTCGCCGTCGACCATGGCATAGATCGCGTTCTTGACCAAATTAGTACCTGAAACAGAGCCGCATAAACCATGTCAAAAGAGACAGGGCAGGCACAATTGACGGCACCCCTCCTGGTTACGGGTTGGATCTGCACAAAGATGTTGGGTCTCACCAATGCTTTTCCTGCGATACTTGGAGTCCACAGCGAGCATTGCGATGTAGCCCCGACGGAACATCTTCTTGTGCATGTCCAGTTTGCACACAATGGCACCCACACATTCGCTATGCACCATAGCCTGAGGAGCACAAACAATCCAGCCGATGACGGGGCACAGCCAGTATCATCCACTGGCAGCAATCATACGCAAATTCCACAACAACAGTCTGTAGCTCCACTAATAATGGTGCATGCTCCTTAAGCCATCATTAAACAAGGGAACCAAACAGATTACCTGTGGCATAATGCTGCCGAAACCAGCAGGACTGGGCATTCGGAGTGAAACAAACTTTTTCTGAATGGTTTATGGAAGGTCTATCCCCAAAATTACCGGGGTTTGCTTGCAACCCATTGCCAGATTAATTACCATCAGACTGGACCAGTTACCTACACAAAGTAATTCACCAGCGGAATGCAGTAAAAGTGCATATGCATTCGATAAACATCCCAAACGGCTTCCTTCTTTTCATCCAGCAGTTAATGTGAATTATCCACCTACATTTATGCCTATTTTAACTGAAACTCACAGGATGTGCACTGTGCCTATCTAAGCAAGTACACAGGGTAACTGGGGTAAGCGGGGTAATTGGGGTTCCCTTCCATAACACTTCATCAAAGAATGTGCCATGCCTCATTTAACAAGACTGCAAAGACAGCTAAAGTGAATTAACTGGGAATTACTGGGAGATACCCTGAGTGCATGACCAGTCACACACACTTCTCCCAGTAACCACAACCAATACCAGGGCAGACACTCCATGGCGATGTTTTAGACACAACTCTGTCCTGCGCCAATAAGCACAGAAGACACGAGAATCACAACCACTGCGAACGCACGGGATCGCGAAGGTGTGATGTTAGCGCTACCAGGCCGCGCATGTGCAATACGCTAAAGCACAGCTTCACAGGATACTATAGTGACATTTAATCTCTGACTTTACGAATTAAGCCACGGCAGAAATCCTCAAGGCATGACAGTGAAATCTTTGTACTTATATCAATGTTAGCCTGCGTCATCTGTATTATTCTGCAAGCGAGCGATTACCGATCCTGGTTAAAGACGTCAGATATCTGTTGCAAGTATGAACAATTATAATATAGAAATCTGTCAAATGGACACATAAAACGACGTTTAAAAATGCTGATATTGATTTTTTTCCCTGTTTGTTTTCACTAACGTTACACTGCTAAAAGATGATTTCTCCCCATGCCTTCCCCAGCGCGAAGGACCGGCCCTCCATACGTACCAGAAAGCAGAGCTGCGGCCAGTTGTGTATGAAGTACCTGTATGTGTAAATGGAATAGGGCTCGGACAAGTCCTTGGTGATTAGCCTCATTATATCTGGCATCTGCAACTCCGACTCGTATCGTACGTATCGGATGTCGTCGTCGCCCTGCCCTCCTCGATCGGGCAGAGAATTTAGGCTTAGTCTCTCCATGTCCAACACAGGCGTGTTCCCCGTATCCGACTCCACATCGGCCCGTCGTACTTCGGCTTCCTCCCCATCCTCCGTTATCTTTCTGTCTATAGACGTAAGGTTATCAGTCCTAACCACCCCGTCTCCAACAACGAGCTGGCTTGGGCGGCCATCAGTCCTAGAAATAGTCGGCATATTCTTTATGTTGTTGTTTGAATGGGAGGAAGTGCTTTTTGAACACGAGTTGTACTCTTGACCGGTACTATTTCTGTCGCAAAAATTGTTGTTCTCTACATTGCCTTCCCTGCCCTCGCCGGGCATCGAGGGCTCTCCTGCGCACTCGGGCGTTCTGTGAGCCGGATGATGAGTATTGGGGTTGCTGTGGATGACGAGGAGTTCGTCCTCTGTACTGCCGATTAAGCCGTTCAGCTGCTGCGGTTGCGTATGTGTGTGGAAGTGCACGGCTGCCGAGAGGGAAAACAGATGATTCCGGTTCGCTTTATTCGCTCCTTTCCCATCACACGTTTGCGATTGTCTTGTCACTGCAGCTGAAGTATCTGCTCGCCCGCACCCCCGATCCTCCGATTCCACGCAGCCTACAAATCCACTCCCAGCGAAAGGTAGCATTTCAGCCGGGGATGCAGGCAATGCGCTACTAGGCCCAGACGGCACTTCAGCCATTCCACTTCATTCAGATAAAATGTAGACGAATGAAAATCAGCGCGTATAAAACTTTACAGCAAGCAGGCTGCGACTAAAGCCTTAGCGGTACGTATAAAGACAAAAATAAACAAGTATTTTCCTCTGGTATCTCGGTTCTGCTCTTGTCGGGTTTCGCCTGCCCTCTTCGCTTCCTGCTCTCACTGCCGGAAAA
Organism: Isichthys henryi; assembly: GCA_026776945.1. NCBI lineage: Eukaryota > Metazoa > Chordata > Actinopteri > Osteoglossiformes > Mormyridae > Isichthys > Isichthys henryi. Next base: position 9,473 of record JAODJX010003734.1, read on the forward strand.
GAGTGCTGCAATGAATGTCAGTGCAGTTACCAGGCGGCGTTTTACGACAGTTAACGTAAAGCAGTAGACGGAAACCTAACGCCTGAGGAAAATGTTTTATTCATTTGTAGTATGGAAGCACCACGTCTGGCAGGTAGATAACGGTGTATTTCATATCTAGTTTATACATTAAATTGTACATATATCATAGTACATTGTAAGTATATCAGAGAATCTTTGTAAAAATTTAAACTGGTTAATCTGGAAACTACATTTGGCTATTAAATTATTATTATTTATTTATTTATTTATTTATTTATTTCCAATTATGGAGTCCCTCCTCGTCTCTGTGCGAATGTAAAGTTGGGGTATACCGGTTTTCTCTCAGTCGAATATCATGCAGTCAGACTGATTAGCGTCTCTAAGTTGCCCCTTGTCGATCCCCCCTGCTTTAGACTGGAGTTCCATTCCGGGTCTTATGCCCTAATCAGGGTATTAAAAGATGGTTGGATAGTCTATTCATTCGACTTCGTCGATTTCCCCACTAGATGGAGACAAACACATGATACTAAACGCTACAAAGTACATAACAGCATACATGTGCGCAGTCCATCACGCGTTATGCTTTGCATATTGACTGAGAAAAAGTATGAAAAACCCTGTTTGAAAGGAAATGTCAAATAATCCCATGTTTTCATTACGGAATTTAGAGGCTGTGATTGAATGTCAGAAATATTTTACTATTGCAAATAATCTGAAAGGGCGGCATGGCGGTGCAGTGGTTAGCACTGTTGCCTCACACATCTGGGACCCAGGTTCGAGTCTCCACCTGGGTTACGTGTGTATGGAGTTTGCATGTTCTCCCCATGTCGTCGTGGGGTTTCCTCCGGGTACTCCGGTTTTCCTCCACAGTCCAAAAACATGCTGAGGCTAATTGGAGTTGCTAAATTGCCTGTAGGTGTACATGTGTGAGTGAGTGCCTTGTGCCCATTGCTTCTGGGATAGGTTCCAGATCCCCCACAACCCAGTAGGATAAGTGGTTTGGAAAATGGATGGATGGAAATAATCTTAAGTGTTTTGTATGCATAATTATGGGAAACAATAATATACTGTGGAATAAAAATAATATTAGCTATTGTAAGTATTTAGGTAGAGAACGGAGATGTTCTGTAGCTTTTGTTAATCGCACATCTGTTCTCTGACAGAAAGTGCATCTATACGGGTACCATCCATCTGAATATGCTTACATATCTGCTGACAGTCAGTATTACAGTATAATACTAAAATATATACCTTTCATATGCCATCCCATGCATATCTTGTTTCAGTGTTATGTCAGAATCTCCTCGTCTAGGTTGCACTCCGCCTTTTATCAAATGTATTACTCTCACATTTTCCTTTTGTTTAACCATTCTAATTTTTCCAGATAATAGTGCTCACATGCCATCACACCTCTCCTGCTCACTGCATCAGTAAGGCAGGTTTCACCCACCTTTCCTTCATCCACTGTTCAGGCTGTGTTTGGGCCTCGCTGCAGAAGGAGCTAGGAGGACAGGTGCAGATATGGTCTAGGGTCAGCCAGCTGGGAAACTCCAGTAAAGTGCTGCTCCTCATTCTGTGCCACTGCTGATGGAGTCCATCCTGCAGCTTCAGCTGAGTGAGAGAGCTTCCTGCATTGTGCGGCCTGGACCCTGTTTAGGGACAGGATGGGAAGCAGATAATCCCAAGTAAGTAGGCTGAGTGGAGAGACTGAAAAAGAAAACAGGTGGAATCGCCAGGGGACATTCTGGATGGGATGGCAGTCCATTAGAGGGCACAGGGCAGGGGATACCCTGGACGGGATACCAGTCCACCACGGGGCACACACAGAAACACACAATGGGAAATTCAGAAATACCATTTAGTCTAACTACGTGTTTTCCATAACCACAAGCTAGTCACTACTTCGACCTTCTGGGCTCAGAGTGAATAGCTGTCACTTTAAGTGACATTTTTTTTGGTTAACAGCACAGACTCTGTACAGGCTATGGGAAGCAGCAACATCTGCAGGCTATTATAAGCAGCCCCTCCCTTCAGAAAGCATGGTGTCGTGATGGTGCCCCTCACTGCCCCTTACCCCTGGTCTGCATGAGCACCTTGGCAGTCACTGAGATTCCCACACTCTGTCCCATGACCAATTTCCCTCCTAATACTATTACGGAGGGTGTACCCCTCCTCCTCTATGCTATCCGCGATGCTTTACAGGAATCAACTGGGTTTAGTCCGGCTGAGCCACACTGTTGGAGGTCCCCTGAAGATACTACAGGAGCAGTGGTTGTCTCCAAATGTGTTGGCCCCTTTGCAAAACGTGATTAAGTTTGTTCCGTGATCAGATGTCAGCGGTCAGGGCACTAGCTCTGGAGTCCCTGGGAGCTGTGTAGCAGAAGATGATGACGCAATTCGATAGGTCTGCACGGTCCCGGGCTTTTCAACCTGGTGACCGCATCCTACTGCTTCTGTCGCTGCCTGGTTCCTCCCTGCATGCCCGTTTCTCAGGTCCATACATAATATAGAAGAAACTTAGTCCCACCAAATACGTGATAGAAACTCCTCAACGTTGGAGAAAAACTCATATGTGCCATATCAACATGTTGAAACCCTATCTTGAACGATCGGTCTCTTGCCTCTCGCCTAACTCCTCCCCACTTCCCACTCCTGTAGTCGTTGTGTCCCTAAATAAGTATTCACCCGAGAGTGACGACTTACAATTCGGGAGAAATTGTCTTTCCTGTGCTAGCCTCCTTTATTCAGAAGCTCTGTTCGACCTTCTGTCCTGACTCAGCCATTTGCCTCCATCCGCCCAAGCTGATGTTTCATCTCTAGTGGATCGTTTCTAGTCCCTGTTCGCCAATACCCCCTTGAGTACCCCTGCTGGAGAACATGATATTGATATTGGCGATCACGTTCCCATCAAGCAGCACCCTTATCGGGTCAACCCACAGAAGACATCCTTGATGTCTCGAGAAACAATGTACTTGTTAGAGACTGGTGTTTGCTATTCCAAGTAATAGTCCCTGGTGTTCCCCATGCCTGCTTGTCCCCAAACCTGATGGCACATTCCGTTTCGGCACGGATTATCGGAGAGTTAATGCTGCGACTCGTCCAGACACTTACCCACTTCCTCGCATAGAAGACTGTGTTAATCGTATCGGTTCTGTGAAATACGTATCCAGATTAGACTTACTATAAGGCTATTGGCAAGTTCCCCTAACCCCCTGTGCTTCAGATATCTCTGCGTTTGCTACCCCTGATACCTTCCTCCAGTATACCATTATGACTTTCGGTCTACGTAATGCCCCGACTACATTTCAGAGGTTGATGCATAAAGTGCTTCCCTAACTGTGAGGCTTACATAGATGATGTAGTCATCTATTCAGACTCGTGGGACCAGCATGTGCAGTCGCTGGAGCAAGAGTTTGCTCGATTGCAAAAGACTTTGCTCATGCTCAACTTGGAAAAGTGTGAGTTCGGACAAGGTGCAGTCAGCTACCTCAGGAAACTGGTTGGCTATGATATGGTCAGGCCCCTGGACAGGTCTATGCCATCGGCTTATTCCCTGTCCCACAGACGCCACATGAATTAAAGCGTTTTTTGAGAATGGCTGGTTATTACCGATGTTTTTGCTGGAACTTCTTGGATGTTGTCGCACCCCTTACCCAGTTGCTTCACAAAGGTGCGAAGTTTGTTTGGTCCTCTGTGTGCCAGGCCGCCTTTGATGCTGTGAAACTGTTGCTTAGTAGTTCCCCTGTTTTGGCTGCCCCAGACTTCACTAAGCCCTTCAAGTTGGACGTAGATGCTAGTGGCGTGGGTGCTGGTGTGGTCCTTCTGGAGGAAGACCGCCACGGATTGGATAATCCAATATGCTACTTCTCTAGGAAGTTTGTAAAGCACCAATTAGCCTATAGTGCTATAGAGAAGGAGGCACTAGCCTGCTTGTTAGTGTTACAACACTTCAAAGTATACGTGGGAGACAGTGTTCGAGCAGTGGTTGTATACACCGACCATTATCCTCTGCTGTTTTGACTCACATGTGTAACACTAACCAGCATCTCATGTGCTGGGCTCTGATTGTCCAGTCCTTTAACATAGAGGTAAGGCACAAGAAAGGTGTTAGTAATCTGGTGGCCGATGCACTCTCCCAAGCGTGACTGCTATCTCCGAGGGTTTGTGATTTTTGGTCTCTTTTTCTTTGTGGTGGTCGGTGATTGTGGCTCATGATTGTGACTGTGAATGCCTATCGGGTTCACTCTTGTGTGGAGGGGTGTTATAAGCCGTAAGGAAAGTACGTGCAGTAAGTTCCAGGTATGTGCCGTAAGTGTGGAGGATGCCCTGCAGGTTCTTCGGATGTCCTGCCCACTCGCCCATTCGTCTGTTGCTAGAAAGCCGGTCCTTCGACTCTGCCCCGGACCTGGCCAGGCCTCCCATTTGCAGCACCGTTTCCAGTTTCCGGTGCCTCGGCGAAGAAAAGGCCACCATTCGCAACCTTCGAGAGCTCTTGCTCGTTTTCTGCTTACTGTGGTATTTACTGTGTGGGGACCGTAACAGAAATTCGGGGGTAGTCCTTTCTTTTTTTTCTTCCAGTGTTTGTCTGGCAGATTTTTTTGTAGGGGGGTGGTGTTGTGGTTGTGGTAGTGAGAATGGCCCAGTTCGATCTCATCGCTTTCACCCTTCACCCCATGCTGAATCAGTTCGATAGGTGCCACAAGGACGATTTGCTAGCCATAGCAAACTTCTTTCATGTGTCGGACCCCGCTGAGGCTTCCAAGCGGGCAATAAAACAGGTCCTGCAGGACGAGCTGATTCAGCAGGGTATCCTGCCTGAGTTGGGCAGCTCGCCGAGTGTTGTATCCACTCCCATTCGGTTGTCGGCTGCAGCGAAAGCCAGCGGCGGCGATCAGGGGCTGGGGATCAGCATGGATCTCGGTGATCCTTGCTCAGCCAGGGAGGACCTGCTGCTGACAATTCGGCTTAGGGAGCTGGAGTTGCATATTAAAAAGCAGGAGTACCAGGCACAGCTTCTCCATGTCCGGGCTGTGGAGATTGAGGTTGATAAGGAGGTGGCATTGCGGTGGCTAAGCAGGGCTGAATCAAAGCCTGAGCGCTTTCTGCAGAAGGTACACTCGCCGAGTATGACCCCTCAGGCAGACCTACCTGCCCGTGACCAATCTGGTGCCCCAGACACTCCTCGCCCTCGCCTATGTTCTCCTATGGGTTCGCCAGTCTCTCAAGGTATTGAAATAGCACATTCCGGATTTGATGTCAGCCATCATGTTGGGCTTGTTCCAGTATTTCGTGAGAATGAGGTGGATGCCTATTTCTCTATATTTGAGCGGAATGCTATGACCTTGAACTGGCCCAGACAACCTTAGTTTCTGTTGTTTCAGTGAAAACTAGTGGGGAAAGTGCAGGAGGTTTGTTCAGCTCTGGCGTCACAGCAGAGCTTCGATTATGACACTGTGAAAGCCACTTTCTTAAAGGCATATGAGCTAGTACCAGAGGCTTATCAACAAAACTTCAGGAAGTTAAGTAAATCCGCCAGTCAAACCCATGTTGAGTTTGCTCGCTGGTGTACTGCCAGTGGTGTCTCTACCTTCGAATAGCTCAAGGAACTGTTGTTATTAGAAGAGCTTAAAAACTGTTTCCCTGAACGGGTTGTGGTATATTTAAATGAGCAGAAAGTGATTTATCTGTCTGAGGCTGCCACCCTTGCAGACGAATTTATATTGACTCACAAGACTGTGTTTACCCCGACCCCTCTGCCTTGCAGATTTGGTCCCCATCTCGTAGCACCTTCCCCTTCATGTGTTTCGTCTCCACCACCTGTGGAGAGAAGAGAGTGCTTCTATTGCCACAAGGTGGGTCACATCATCTTAGTTTGTCCCGCGCTATAGCGTAAGGACGCTCATGCTGGTGCTAAGAAGGTGCATGTCGCTGCCCGTACCGATGGTACAGCACGGTCCCCTTGTATTGTTGAACTTGCCTTCCGGTCCTTTGTGTTCCCTGGCTCTGTCTCCCTGTGACTATCCTACAGGATACGGGAGCTGTACTGTCCTTCTTAGTTGAGAGGGTCGTTCCCTTAGATGATACTACTTATTGTGGCACTGACGAATTGGTGCAGGGTATAGACTTGTGCTGCGATTCCCCTGCACCAGGTTTTTCTGTGTACTCCTGGCTTCTCGGGATTTGTATGTGTAGCAGTCCAGTCCCAGTTACTTGTTCCAGGCATCTCCTTCATTCTGGGGAATAATATCGCGGGAGAGCGGATTGTTCCCCTCCCAGAAGTCATTCCCGAACCTGTGATCTGCGCAAATGATATTGCGGTGGATCTGCCCCAAGTGTTTCCAGCTTGTGTGCTAACACAGGCCCAGCAGCGCAAGCTCGCCAACATAGATCTGGCTGAGACGTTCATGTCCCTGAAATTCCCTCATCTAGAGAAGCCCTGATTCAGGCTCAGGGTGACGATCCCTCCTTGGACTACTGTTGTGCCTCTGCTGTCGGAAAGGCTGACCTGAAGGATCACTCTGTGGGATACCGAGTACTGATGCATAAGTGGACCCCTCCGAACTCGCCTTTCGAGTGGGCTGCTGTATTTCAGGTGGTAGTTCCGCATTTGTACCGTGACTATGTGTTGTCCCTCGCTCACGATCTCCCCTGTTCGGGGCATCTCGGGATCAGGAAGATGCTATCCCGTCTCCTGACTCATTTCTTTTGGCCTAATTCCGTGCCTCCATCTGCCCAAGCTGGCGTTTCATCTCTAGTGGATCGTTTCTAGTCCCTGTTTGCCGATACCCCCTCACGTACCCCTGCTGGAGAACATGATATTGATATTGGCGATCACGTTCCCATCAAGCAGCACCCTTATTGGGTGAACCCACAGAAGAGATCCTTGTTGTCTCGAGAAACAACGTACTTGTTAGAGACTGGTCTTCGCTATTAGTAGTCCCTGGTGTTCCCCATGCCTGCTTGTCCCCAAACCTGATGGCACATTCTGTTTCTGCACGGATTATCGGAAAGTTAATGCTGCGACTCGTCCAGACGCTTACCCACTTCCTCGCAAGGAAGACTGTGTTAATCATATCGGTTCTGTGAAATACGTATCCAAATTAGACTTACTAAAAGGCTATTGGCAAGTTCCCCTAACCCCCTGTGCTTCAGATATCTCTGCGTTTGCTACCCCTGACACCTTCCTCCAGTATACCATTATGACTTTCGGTCTACGTAATGCCCCGACTACATTTCAGAGATTGATGCATAAAGTGCTTCCCTAACTGTGAGGCTTACATAGATGATGTAGTCATCTATTCAGACTCGCGGGACCAGCATGTGCAGTCGCTGGAGCAAGAGTTTGCTCGATTGCAAAAGGCTTTGCTCATGCTCAACTTGGAAAAGTGTGAGTTCAGACAAGGTGCAGTCAGCTACCTCAGGAAACTGGTTGGCCATGATATGGTCAGGCCCCTGGACATAAAGGTCTAGGCCATCAGCTAATTCCCTTACAGATGCTGTGTGAATTAAAGTGTTTTTTGGGGATGGCTGGTTATTACCGACATTTTTGCTGGAACTTCTTGGATGTTGTCGCACCCCTTACCCAGTTGCTTCACAAAGGTGCGAAGTTTGTTTGGTCCTCTGTGTGCCAGGCCGCCTTTGATGCTGTGAAACTGTTGCTTAGTAGTTCCCCTGTTTTGGCTGCCCCAGACCTCACTAAGCCCTTCAAGTTGGAAGTAGACGCTAGTGGCATAGGTGCCGGTGTGGTCCTTCTGGAGGAGGACCGCCACGGATTGGATAATCCGATATGCTACTTCTCTAGGAAGTTCGTAAAGCATCAATTATCCTATAATGCTATAAAGAAGGAGGCACTAGCCCGCTTGTTAGTGTTACAACACTTCAAAGTATACGTGGGAGACAGTGTTCGAGCAGTGGTTGTATACACCAACCATTATCCTCTGCTGTTTTTGACTCACATGTGTAACACTAACCAGCATCTCATGTGCTGGGCTCTGATTGTCCAGTCCTTTAACATAGAGGTAAGGCACAAGAAAGGTGTTAGTAATCTGGTGGCCGATGCACTCTCCCAAGCGTGACTGCTATCTCCGAGGGTTTGTGATTTCTGGTCTCCTTTTCTTTGTGGTGGGCGGTGACCGCTTGCAACCTTCGGGAGCTCTTGCTCGTTTTCTGCTTACTTTGGTACTTTTGTTGTTTTGTTTACTTTTTCACTTAGATGTAGCTTAGTTGGGTTCTGCTCGTTAGATGTGTTTTTTTGTGTGTTATTTTGACCTCTGTCACTCACGAAGTCTGTTGCACCTATTTTTGTGAAGTGTCTGTGAATAAAATATAAAAAACTATAAAAAAAAAGATCCCTTTGTGTGTCGTGTTCCCTTTCCCATTCCCTGGTTGTCTCGTCCTCCCCATACCCTTTCCTTGTTTTTTCTGACGATCCCCAACCCTAGACTGGGACCATAACAATACCTGCCCCTGGCTTCACTTGGCTGTGTTTCTGTAGAATCTGCTCTGTCAGTAGCTGTACCAGCTGGGCGGTCGCTGTCATGAACCCCCCCACACCAGGCAGGACACTTCGTTTGGGTTTGCAGCCATGTGGCCGACCCCCCCACACGTGGCAAGACGCTTAGTTTAACCCAGGACCTGCTGTGCAGTATTTCTAAAGATAATCCTTCGGTTGATCATGTTAGAATGTGCGTAACAGATACTGGCTGACACTGTATGCTGTGTTATGTACACATAGCAATTGCCCACTCAAACAAGAGTAAAGTCCAAAACAAAAAATACAGTGTTAGGAAGGCTAACTTTAATGGTATGAGACTGAAACTAGAAACTATAAATTAGATGGAATTAAATAGCAAAAATGTTGAAGAGGCATGGGAATTTTTTAAAGCACATTGTTGCAAATGCAGAAGGACTTCATACCTGTTTCAAGCAAAACTAAATCTAGGAAACTGCAACCAAGGTGGTTTACTAAGGGAATAAAATCAGGAGGAAAGGGACTCTGTTCCACAAATGGAAAAATAACTAATGATTTCTAAATAAAGCAGGGAGTATCTAAGTTAAAAAATAACATTAGACTCGCTAACAGGAATGTTAGCATTGGAGGCTAAGGATGGCATTAAAAGTTTCTTCCAATATTTTAACTCCCAAAGAGCTCTAAAAGCTGAAATCACTAATTTGCAGGATAGTAAGGGCCTTATAATTGAAAATGAAATTGATATAGTAAATGAGTTTAATGATTATTTTCCTTGGGGTTCACAGTAGAGATCGCGAGTAACTTACCACCATTTAGTACAAATACAGCGTCGTCTATGACCAATATATGTATAACTGAGGCTGATGTGGTACGAAGCCTAGCTAAGCTCAAAATAAATAAATCGCAGGGTCCTGATGGTATCTTATAGTTTTAAAAGAGATGAGGGATATTATTAGCCAACATTTAACTTTACTATTTCAGAAATCCTTATCTACTGGTGTGGTACCTTCTGATTGGAAGCATGCTGATATAACTGCTATATTCTGAAAAGGGGATAGAAGTAATCCAGCAAACTATAGGCTAATCAGTTTAACTTGCATAACTGGAAAAGTAATGGAAAATATAATACAAGTGAAAATGGTTGATTACCTGGATTCAAATAACATTCTGAGGGATAGCCAACATGGATTTAGAAGAAGTAGTGGTTATCATGTTTAACTAGTCTACTTGAGTTCTTTAAAGAAGCTACAAGAGGAATTGATCACAAAAAGGCCTACGATGTGATCTACTTAGATTTCCAGAAGGCGTTTGATGTTGTCCCCCACAAACAACTCCTGCTTATGCTCAAAGCTGCAGGGATTTTAGGAACTATAGGAGCTTAATCGAAAACTGGTTAACAGACAGGAAGCAGTGGGTAGTTATTAGAGGCACAATGTCACAGTGGGCCTGCGTTCATAGTGGGGTACCGCACGGTTCCATTTTAGGACCACTATTGTTCCTAATTTACATTAATGATATTGGCACCAATACATACAGTAAACTGGTTAAATTTACACCAAGGTGGGTGGTGTGGTGATACAGAACTAGCAGGACAGGCTACAATGGGATCTTGATTTAATTAGCGACTGGGCTGATACCTGGCAGATGAAATTTCCATCCATCTATCCATTTTCCAAACCGCTTATCCTTCTGGGTTGCGAGGGGTCCGGAGCCTATCCCGGAAGCAATGGGCACGAGGCAGGGAACAACCAGGATGGGGGGCCAGCCCATCGCAGGG